>LPNX011197348.1:134550-267034 GCA_001517045.1 Pseudotsuga menziesii | reverse complement strand
TGTTGATGGTGATGATGATGATGATGTTCATGATGTTGATGGTGATGAAGATGAGGATGATGATGAGGATGATGATGATGATGTTCATGATGTTAATGGTGGTGATGATGATGATGATGATGTTCATGATGTTGATGGTTTTGATGATGATGATGGTGATGATGATGATCATGTTGATGATGATGATGAAGGTGATGATGATGATGAGGATGAGGATGGCAATGAGGATGATGATGATGATGATGAGGATGATGATGATGTTGAAGGTGATGATGAGGATGAGGATGAGGATGATGATGTTCATGATGTTGATGGTGATGATGATGATGAGGATGATGATGATGTTCGTTATGTTCATGATGTTCATGATGAGGATGATGATGATGAGGAGGATGATGATGATGGTGTTCACAATGTTGATGGTGATGATGAATGATGATGATGATGATGACGATGATGAAGGTGATGATGATGATGAGGATGATCATGATGATGTTCATGATGTTGATGGTGATGATGATCAGGATGATGATGATGATGTTCATGATGTTCCTGATGTTGATGATGACGATGATGATGAGGATGAGGATGATGATGTTGATGGTGATGATGATGAGGATGATGATGATGATGTTGACGGTGTTGATGGTGATGATGAATGATGAGGATGATGAAGGTGATGATGATGATGAGGATGATGATGATGATGTTCATGATGTTGATGGTGATGATGATGATGAGGATGATGTTCATGATGTTGATGGTGATGATGATGATGAGGATGGCGTTCATGATGTTGATGATGATGAGGATGATGATGATGATGTTGATGGTGATGATGATGATCATGTTGATGATGGTGATGATGATGATGATGATGAAGGTGATGATGAGGAGGAGGATGAGGATGATGATGATGATTATGAGGATGAGGATGATGATGTTCATGATGTTCATGATGTTGATGGTGATGAGGATGAGGATGATGATGAGGAGGAGGATGATGTTGATGATGTTGATGATGTTGATGGTGATGATGATGATGATGGTGATGATGATGGCAATGATGGCAATGGTGATGATGATGATGATGATGATGTTCATGATGTTGATGGTGATGATGATGATGAGGATGAGGATGAGGATGAGGATGAGGATGAGGATGAGGATGAGGATGAGGATGAGGATGAGGATGAGGATGAGGATGAGGATGAGGATGAGGATGAGGATGAGGATGAGGATGAGGATGAGGATGATGATGAGGAGGAGGATGAGGATGATGATGATGATGATGATTATGACGATGGTGATGATGAAGGTGATGAAGATGATGATGATGAAGAAGATGAAGATGATGTTGATGGTGATGGTGATGGTGATGGTGATGATGAGGATGAAGATGAGGATGAGGATGAGGATGAGGATGATGATGATGATGTTCATGATGTTGTTGGAGATGATGATGATCAGGATGATGATGATGATGATGATGAAGGTGATGATGATGAGGATGATGATGATGATGTTCGTTATGTTGATGGTGATGATGATTATGAGGATGATGATGATGAATGATGATGATGTTGATGATGTTGATGGTGATGATGATGATGATGATGATGATGTTCATGATGTTGATTTTCATGATGATGAGGATGATGATGATGATGTTCATGATGTTGATGGTGATGATGATGATGATGGCAATGATGGCAATGGTGATGATGATGATGATGACGATGGTGATGATGAAGGTGATGATGGTGATGATGATGATGATGATGATGATGGTGATGATGATGATGATGGCAATGATGGCAATGGTGATGATGATGATGATGACGATGGTGATGATGAAGGTGATGATGGTGATGATGATGATGATGATGAAGATGATGGTGGTGATGATGATGATGATGATGATGATGATGAGGATGATGATGATGATGTTCATGATGTTGATGGTGATGATTATGATAAGGATGATGAAGGTGATGATGGTGATGATGATGATGATGTTCATGATGTTGATGGTGATGATTATGATAAGGATGATGAAGGTGATGATGATGACAATGACGACGATGGTGATGATGAAGGTAATGATGGTGAAGATGAGGATGATGAAGATGAACATGATGAAGATGATAATGATGATCATGGCGATGTTGATGATGATGATGATGGTGATGATGATGTTGATGATGAGGAAGGTGATGATGATGAGGAGGAGGATGATGATGATGATGATGATGACAATGATGTTGATGACGACGATGTTCATGATGATGATGACGACAATGGTGATGATGATGTTGATGATATTGATGATGATGATGATGATCATGTTGATGATGATTATGATGATGATGACAATAGTGATGATGATGAAGATGATGAGGAAGGTGATGATGATGATGATGTTGATGACGACGATGGTGATGATGATGTTCATGATGTTGATGGTGATGATCATGATCATCAAGTTGAAGATGATGATCATGTTAATGATGATGATGATGATGAAGATGAAGATGATGATGAACGTTATTTTTGGTTTTACAAAATGTGCACGCGATTTGTGTGCACATAATGCGCACGCATTTTGTTTCTATATAATGCGCACGCATTTTGTTCAGTTAAATCGTGCTCACATATTTCTTAAATTCAAAAATTTGTTCCCTCCAAATGATAAGGCCGAGCCTCCACCCATGCTTTCATGGAATTCCTATGCCTATGTGTCTGCTTTGTACTTTGTTTCAGATTCAACATGCCTGTGCCTTGGAGTATGATCAACCATGGCTAATTCAACATTATATCCAAATGTTCAATATGCTCGTGTTTAGCGGTTCGTCTGATTATGCTGCACACCTCCATTTTTTATGAGATTTTAGAAACAGATATGGTTTTTTTGCAGATTCTAAATATGTAAATTTTAACAAGAATACATAATTTTTTCTATTTTTTTCTTATTTATCTTCTGTCATCACTCCTCGACTCAAAAAACACACTGGTAGTGTTTCGTCCATATCTCTTTCATTTCTCAACCATTTTAAAAAAAATTGTATGGTGCACTAAAGAACACCAATCTCTACATGTTATAAAAAAACCATTTCCAAATAATTGCATTAAGACATTCAAACGCTGCACCCACAAATGATGTGCCTTTTTTGAGGTTTGATCTCTTAGATAATTAAAAAATAAAATAAAAAAATTATTTTTATTATTGGAAAAATAGTCATGCACTAGTCCTATATGTTCTCTATATGTATACCAGTTTTCGTAAGTTTATTCCATCATTTAGACACTCAGACGCTGCACCCACAAAAACATATACCTTATAATTTGTCACAAAAATAAAAAGTGCCCATTAAAATTTATCTAACTTTAGATAGTTAACAACATTTTCAATAGAAAAAAAATATATATTTGGAAAGGTCATTCAATTTCCTACATTTCTTGTTTTTTACTGATCGCAAGATTCATTGTGTAAGTGTCTCAAAATATCCATGCAAGTTGATGGATGTCTATTTTTTCAGTTTTGTATTGCATCTAACGCGCCGAAAGAGACCCTCAACTTCTTGCACACACCCTATGATTAATAATAAAAAGTGGATAATACAACGAGATAAATATACTTTAGTATTAAAAAATGGATTCTTAAGATATCTATGAAGAATGATTGGAAAAATAGATTGTTAAGATATTTGGGGAAATATATTTGTAAACAGTTTTACAAATGAATTTCAAGACATAAAAAATGAATTATTGATTTTCCTTAATATCTACAAACGAAGGTGTTATACTATAAGTTTATTAAGTAAATTACGGTGGTGTGGTGTTCTTATTATATTATATTGTGGTGTGGTGTTCTTATTATATTATGGTGTGGTTGTTGTGTGCTCTATAGTAACATACCCAAGAGGAACTGAAACATGCTTACCTTTCTTAATTCCTTCAAAAAAAAAAAAAAGATAAAGTTAATTATACACTTCAATAGAACTTCTCTCAAATGGGAGAATAATGAATTATACACTTTATACAAATAAATGAAATTCTATAATACTAAGACAATAGCATACCTAATTCAAAGTTTGATTAGTACAGTTGAATTTTTACAATACAGTCGAAAGTTCAAAGTCCTCTATGCCCACTTCTTTTCATGTCCACACCATAGGGAAGGATAACTTTGGATTTAACTATTTTCGATCAAATATATCAATAAAATTTGAAAATTAATGTAATGAAAAAGGTATATTAATAGGTCACCATTCATTGTTTTTAGTTGAATAATGTAGACATGAAAATTTTCTAGAGTAAACAAGGCCATAAAATGAAAGTTAACTCGTTGAGCACTCGAAAGCAAGACTAGAAAATGGGTAATATAAGTTTCTTTTCCTTTCAATTTTACTTTCTAAGCTTATTTTTCCTCCTTGGTTTTCCCATGGCTCTATCTTTTGTCAAATGCTACTATACATAACTTGTACATTGCAAATTGTTTAATAGACCACTCAAGCCAAGGTGTTATATTTCTAACAAAAAAACATTACACAAGGAATATATTTTCCATGGTAATTATGTAGAACATATTAAGAAAATATGTTTTTCCCAGAACTCCTACGTATAAATGTGCTTGCATTCCCCATAAAAGATGCACCCCCCTTATATGAAAATACTCAGGTAGTTAGAAATGAGAGGGAGAAACTACATAATGGTTAACCACACTTAATAGGACACCCGGATTTATTTCCATGATTATACAAGAAATTAGGAGGATAAATGTATTCATTAATTTGTTCACAGAGAGATCTATAATGAGATCACCTATGTAGTAAAAAAAAATGCATATATGTTCATGAATTATAATTTGTAAACTCCCCCATCTTATTTAAAATCATGAACATCTCAATCTCGTGCTTCAACCAATGTTGAGAAATCCAATTTGTTGGGAATCCACATTTAGGGACACACTCATACAATATTGGATTAACTTTAACAATTGTCCCATTGTATTTATAAGGAAAATCTTCTCCATTTATTCTAAAACAAAAACAACTCTCAATATCAATACATCACCAATATAGCGACATCCTTCTAGCAATTATGGTTTAGGAAACAAACCCTTTCAGAGAAGGTATTTGAAATACTTGCATATAGTGACATCTGATACTTACATATTAACCTTTTATGTAATATGTTTTGATCATGTGGGATATTTGAAAGTATTTTGGGTACACCTTGTTCTTTGAACCATCTTCTTGTAAGAGCTCCAAGAAAATGAGAGAAAAGTACTTCTCTGATATCATTTTGTCAAATTCACTCTATGTTGTAGAATGTGGATAAAAATAAGCAATTCCAAGAAATAAACCCTAAAAGTGACCAAGAATATGCCCTTGAAAATCCTTTAAGTAGTGTACCCAGAGCCACATGCAGAGAATAAAAAACCCAAATGGGAAATATATACTAACCATACTCTTGTTACGGATGGATATTGTTATTAGTATTTGGAAGCCATATGTATGGACTAATTAGACAGTTCAACCATTCAAAAACGCATGCTTATTCCCATTGTATTGATCTTAGATGTGATAGGTAGAACCTGTGGATCTTTGTCCACTATCATCCATGCTATCATCACGAAAACAAAGTATATGGTTAAGATGAGGGTAGTGCTAATGTAATGAACTAGTGTGGGTGGAGTAAGACTACCTATAAAGAGATGAATATTTGAACATCCCCACATCAATTCTATCCATAGGTGCTTTAGAATAATTGTTAAATGGAATAGTATATTCTAAGTTGGCTCTATATTCAAGTATTAAATAGTCTAACTAGTCAATGGTTCTAATTATTCCTTCATGAGGAAAATGAAAAACCTAAAGGCATAAGGCATGACAGTCATCATGGCATATGATCAACTCCATCCTGAAATAAGATTATAATATAGTTGTGCATCAACCACTTATACTTCAACTGACATAGTATTTCCACAAGTGTGATAGGAAAGGCAACGAAGGATGTATTTAGCTCTAGGAATCCAAATATTTCAAAAGCATGAAGGATGGATTTAGCTCTAGGAATCCAAATATTTCTAGCAAGAGAGTAACATAATGCAATTAGATGAACCTTCATCAATGATGCATCGAAAGATGTTGTTCGTCCCTCATGATGATACTTGAATTGGTAAGGTAGTCTTGGATGTGACTAGTGTAGGTAAAATTTAAACAAATGAGAATATGTAGGCTCAATTATCTCAATGGATTTCAACAATGATTGATTTTGTAGTAGGCAAATTTTTAGTGCTTCCAAGGAAAAAATAACACAAGGGACCTGAAAGAGATCTTAAACTATTCTGTAATTTTGAGTTGCTCGTGCATTGGGATTATGTATTAACCAACACAAGGTTCCTTCAACTGGAAGTATAAGCATTATATCATTGGGTGGTCACTCAATGTGAAGAGAGGGGATTTGGTCTTATAAGGTTTGGCGGTGGGATTGTTGTAAGTATAGGAATGGGTCTAAAGGTTAATATATTGCTCACACATAAAGATATTAGGAATTGAATTAATGCTCTTATAGGAGTGCAGGATTTGTGGAAACCATCTGCTAACACTAAGAAGGAAAAGGCTAAGCGACGACCACATACTGCACAACAGCCCATGTTGGTTAAAGTAGGGAGCACTTCATCTAACATGGGACATTCATAGGTAGGGTGTTCTTCCACACAAATTGTACATGAAAAATTTAGGTTTTTATTCTGTTTCATACTTATAGCATTAAGATTGTTTTTAAAGTTGTCCTTTCTTCACTAATTTGATTGGTAAACTCAGTAAAATGAAATATGCATATGTGTTATTACGATGTGATATGAGAACTTCGATCATGAATTTGTAACTTTATCTTCAATGTGTTAGCTCTTATTATACAATGCATTATTTATGCTTGGATTGTGAAATTGATCATTGAAAAAAAAACTAAAAATCCCTTTAGGAAAAGGTGCCCCTAGCATATAAGCATACGGGGGTAATTTCATCTTGATGATTGTTATATTGTTATGTCTTTTACATGTTCATTCAAGATATCTAATTCATTGTTGCACCAATCTTGTAGGCATGTTTTTAACCAATGCAAGTTTTTAATGATCTTCCACATCCAATTGTTTACTTTTTTCATTCGATAAAAATTATAATGCCTATTACCATTACATCCATATTGCTCATTTTTAAGTATTCTTTAACTTTTTTATTTTCCTTTTTTGAATTTGATATTCCATATGAATAATGTTCCAATGTGCTCCTTACATGCATGTTCTCCTTACACACATGTACATGACACTAAAGATTCAATTTATACCTCTTGGGGTGAGATGTGTAAAAATAGATTATATATATGTATAGAATCCACCCAAGTGTATGCATAGCTTAATATGATTACAAATAAATACAAAGTTCAATTCACTAATGGAACTTAAATTTGAGATCTTTCATGTTGGGAGGTGGTTTTTTTAAAGTTAGGATAAGGTAGGAGTGGTGGGTGGCTTGTGTTAGGTTTAGGTTTCACATTTGATTGATCATTCACTTATCGATTTAAATATCATTGAATCATTTCTCCAACTTCTTCACTTGTTGATTTTCATTCTAAATTTCTTTAGCTCTTCTCTTAAACATATAAATTATGTTTAATTATTGTTCAATTATCACTTGTTAATCTTGATACTATGATATAATATATTCAAATATCTATTTTTATTTCATCAACATTTCATATTAAAAATAAAGGTATTGATTGCTTAGATCACTTGGTATTCATCAAACATTGACCCTTAAGGTTTCATTTTTCTTAATAATTTCTTCTCACTTAGAGACATAGTTATTAAACAGGTAACTACCTGGTTTGGGAAATCCTTTTCATTCATTTGTTTAGTCAATATGTAAATAATTATATTATCTTCAGCTTATGGAGCACTGGAGGTTAGTTCAACATTAGGTGATTGCATTACATGATACAGTTCGACCACTATACGGTGTTTTAATTTTGATTACTTATATGTGCATGACAAGATGAAAACAATGAAAAAAGATAAAAACATAGACAATCTTATATGCTGCATCGGAGACTATGAAGGATCTTTCAGGTTGGATTCACTAAAAGAATGTAACGATACTAAGGGTTCAAGAACTTTAAATCATAGGGAAAACTTTAAATACAATGATTTCTATGATAATTATAAAGCATTGATGGAAACAAGAATTCCATAAACAAGCTAAGAATATAAGCACACAATTAATCTCACTGGAATTGCAGAGAATTAGCATGAGAGAAAATGGTGAATTAATGAACACACATTAATAAGTGATAAATAAATGATAAATAATATTATTACATTGGTAATACATCCTTATAAAGGATATTTGAGTTGATGGAAGAAAACTCATTGTTAGCTCATAAATCAGACTTACTAAATATGCTAAACCCCCATAGGTGGCTAAAGCACTTACCAAATCAGTCAAGTACCTCACGAATTAGGAAAGTCATGAGTGAGTTGTCAAGAGGGATTGAAAACATGTTAATCCTATAATATGGAGAGAAAATCATGGAGGATGGGTTGGAAACAAAAGATAGCAATTTTCTAGTTGCCACTAGCTTTACCTTATCCACAGAAAAGCTGGATAAAAGCATAATAAGAAAGAATCTGCAAGAAAACACAGTTACTAATTATGGTAGTCAATAAAGTAGGCAAGCTCAACCTAGAATCGATATTAAAGCGTTCCTAGGGTATATATGGCAAGTGTTGAATATGTAGTGCAAGTGGATGCCAACTATCTAGGCTATTGGGTAGGAAATTAATCAAAATTGATTAAATATTTTATCCTAAGTTATGAAGTGGGTTTATTATATTCCTATAACCCCCTTTAATTTTGAATTTATGATGTTTATGTTAGAAATATAAATTCATATGGATGCATATAGGGTCCAACAACAAGGCTATGGTCACCCTTTAACAATTATTATGTCAAAAAAGCTAAGGAAAAAGGAAAAACCACATGGGGAAAATCCTGCCTCAAGAAAGGACATGAGAGGAAAACGGAAAATGTTGACTTGTTGCTGATGTTGCTCCAAACTAAATTTTTATCTATGGAGGAATCTTCTTCTTTGGAAGAAGAGAAATTTGCTCACCTGGATCAAGAACAACTACATGATAGAAACTTGGACCATGTAGAACAACTAAGATCCAATGATTTGAAATCTATTGAGAGTTATAATCATATCCAAGATGATGTAATGACTTGAACTTAGAACCAATATAGATGAAATCAACTCTATATAGGTGAAATAAGAGTCCAAGCGAATGCATGAGGTATCTAACTTCATTTACACTAAGAGGATGTGTGCAAGTGATCATGTAGGAACAAACAGAAGCCATAGGATCAAAGAGTTTGAATGCAAGGGATCCATGGTTTGTTATAGGTTCTAAATAATCCAAAACAACACATATAAGAATATCAGTATGCTCATGGGAATACAGTGATAATGAATCCTATGTAGTAGAAGTATGAAAGGAGGAAGGAAGGAGATGTTCAAAATATTTAAGGAGGCTCTAAGGATTGATTCCAGGAAAAAAGGAGGAGATGTAGAAGCACATGAACTCAAGTATGGTAAGTTACAAGACACTAATAGGAATTGATCTATCTAAGAAATCATCCAGGAAGACACTAAGTTGCACACCATTAAGAAGTGAGGCATGCACAAAGTTTGAAAGGACTGACATATGGATCTCATAATCCATGATAGAATATATAGAGAACATTGAATGTGTGAGAGAATCACCAACAATGGAAATGGAAGCTCCATTAGTCACTTCTTCTTCATTATTAGCATCATAATAAGATGAATCGGGATATTCTACTTCAAAAGATACAAAAAAACATGGCTCTTCAATATTTGCTTCTTGATTGAAGAAGGAAGCATTCGAATCAAAGAGGGTAGCAACATCATGAAGTGTATGAGAAATTTCGTTATCATAAATAACTTCATCATAGAATGTAGAGACCAAGACCTATTGAGAGAGAACACATGAGGAGATGATGGTTTCGCTCCATGCTTCATCTTCTACATCCTACATACATAAATATTTGTCCAAATTGTTCCAAAGCTAAAATGGATACTCAACGGAATCTATGAGATGATGTATATTTGGGGACATTCCCAAACACATAATTCCATAAGCTCTATCACAATTATTTAGCTAGATAGCCTTCTCTTCATAAGACTCTGGTTCGCTCAATTCACCAATGGATAGATCAAAGAGACATTGCATCTTCAAGTATGCCCTCATCATTGGATTCCAATCAACATAGTTGAAAGGAGATAGTAGAGGAACATTTGAATCCATGTTGAAGTTGTTGCACCTACAAATAAACCTGCAAATCAAAAAAACAAAATCAATTGGTAGTTATTTAATATATGAGGCTCTGATACCATGTCATAATTATAAATCCTTGATGGAAACAACAATTCCATAAACAAGATAAGAATCTAAGCACACAATTAACCTCACTCAGGATCGCAAAGAATTAGAATAAGGAGAGAAGATGGGGAATTAACAAACAAACATTAGTGAATGATCAATAAATGATAATTTATATTATCACATTGGTAATACATCCTTATAAAAGAGATTTCAGTCGATTGAAGACAAATCATTGCTAGCTCATAAATCAGACTTACTAAATATGATAAACCCCCATATGTAGCTAAAGCACTTCCCAAATCAGTCAAGGACCTCACGAATTAGAAAAAGCATGAGTGATTTTTCAAGAGGGATGGAAAAACATGCTAATCCTGGAATATGGAGAGAAAATCATGGAGGATGGGTTAGCAACAAAAGATAGTAGTTTCCTAGTTGACTAGCTTTAGTCTTATCCATAGAAAAGCTGGATAAAAGCATAATAAGGATGAATCTATAGGAAAGCACAGTTACTAATTTTGGAAGTCAAGAAAGTAAACAAGATCAACCCAAAATTATGATTGAAGCATTCCCGAGGTATATATGGGAAGTGTTGACTATGTAGTGCAAGTGGATGCCAACTATCTAGGCTAGTGGGTAGGAAATTGATCAAAATTGATTAAATTTTTTATCCTAAGTTATGAAGTGGGCTTATTATAATCCCACAATGTCACACCTTAGGTTGGATTAAAATGGGAGGGTTCACTAACTTTCCTTTTATACCAAGGTTAAAAAACTAATTGATTTTTTATATGTTTTTAAACACATTGAGTAGACTATGTAATTATATACTAATAACTGGGTATCAAATTTTGCACAATCCATATAGTTTATAGTAGGGATTATTGCAATGGTACTTCACTACTAAAGAACATTGTTTGTGGTAATAATATACAGTATAATAGGAGGGGCACCTAATTGAATAAAGGTTGGGCTTATAGTCTTCTATCATTAGGTAGATTTAGGTATTATGAATGAAAATACTCTATTAGGAATTATTTAAGTAACCTCATCTATGTGGGAATTATTGTTATAGATAAGGGTCTTCAAAGAAAATATGGTTACTAACAAACAAAATTATATTAGATGTTTTATGATCTAGTTATGTAAGGGTAGAGTATGATCAATACGATTAGCTAAAGAATATGGCTATAGATGATTGGGCAATAATTCCATGAAACTACTAGTTCTCAAGGAATAAATAAATCTTGTGATTTCAACTTTTTAATCATAAATAATCATTTTAGTGGATGTCCATATAGTGGTACATTATATTGCCTCGTACATCTCATAAATTATCTACATCTATGGAAATGGTATTTTTAACATACTTCTAGTTGTCCAGTCATTACATGAATGGAACTAAGTTCTTAACATACCTAAGAACACTTCCACCCACATATCAGATCATGAGTGGAGAAGAAACTATCAAATGATCAGAGCTAACATTATAGAGAAACTCTTAGGTGAATTCCATACAACCAAGTATTTCCAGTGATTTATCCCTATAAGGTGTGGTCACATATGCACAAGTTATCCTTAGGTCCCGATAACTATATTTGGTTTATTCTCAGTCTCATATGCTATATTGGCTTATACCTAATGCACATAGATATAATAAGGAGAAACTTATGAAATTTCCTCATGTTGATGGAATGATAGGATCTACTAGAATAAATTCGGTTGACTAGGTGGGTTCCTTGTAGAATCCCTTGAATGAGAGGGTCCTTAGATAAATTTTCACTTTCAGTATGGACAGAAATCAAATAAACCTTGATTTATTTCTAATATTCTATCAACATCAATAGAAACACATTTATATGAAACACTACACACAATATCGTGGAAATATACAAGCTAAAAACCTATCTCAAATTGACTAAAACACAATGAAACAACACAAAATCATAAAGAAAACTACCTATGGCAGCTGGTAATGTAGGAATACTAAACCCAAATAGAATTAAACCAACTAAAATCAAACATGTTTCAATGACCACATAGGAAAAAAAGTTGTTTCACACACATACACATTGTACTAATCCTCTAATCATTTTTAAATAGAGGAATCAATTGTTCAAAAAAATATGAAAATTCCAAATGACCATACCATAAGTACATGCCCTTGGTATATTGAATTTGCGTAGTGGGTCTCTCATATAGCACCCAAACTATCTCATACCAGCTACAACCATGAAAATAACTTTGAAATCTAGTTCCCTCTATTCTATTGGAATCCAACTCCACATTTCAATATGTTTCAATGCACATTAAATGGAGATTAAATATATATTTTTTGTGTTTGTGGGTATTTTGAAAGGGGGGAATATGATGGAGGGAAATGATGATGGAGATTGTAAATTTATGGGGATTGTTTAAAACCCATTGCAGAAGCCATCCTTCGACTCGAATGACATGGATTTCCCCACTGAATCCATCCTTTGACATAGAAGGGTATTCCTACAATGTGAGTGATATGCTTCTATTGAGATGACTAGGGGAGAATAGTGTTGATGACAATAGGAATGGGGTGATACCACCCAGGTATTGTGCATTGATTGGTAATTGGAGATGAGAATAATCTTGGTAAATGAGGTGATATGGGTGAAAAAAATGATGGAATCTTGGCGAGTTAGGTCTACTCAAAAAATTAAGAACAGAAAGGAAAAAAAGAGAATGTTAAAGGCTATGTTCTAAGAGATTGTTGGTTGAGCTGGAATAAGGAGTGAAGGGGAAACAAGGGAGATAGGGATGGTCGATAAGGCAATAAGGATAGGGTAAATGTTGTATTTGGTTATAGGGGAAATGTGGTGATGACCATAATGGGATAAAGTTATGGGTGTTCCATGCTAGGGCTATTCAAAAAATAAACATACGGATTGAATAAGATGAAAATGAAGAGAAAGAGAGGGTTATACCAAAAATGTTTGACCCAAGAAACTTAAATCATTTCCCTCCTTATTCCCATCGAGAATTTCCTAGAGCCATGGTTTGCGGATGCAACTAAACCATGAAAAAAAATTGCTTCTAAGGAAAATGAACAAGAAACTCCACTGTGTTATAATGTTGAAGCACCATAAAAATCAAATTGTGGAGTAAGCATTCAAAAGAAAAAAAATTTAAAGCAGTGGCAAGGGTTATGGGAGTCCTAGAGGAGAGGTGGCTACAATGTGGGAGTGTGACGCGACATTAGGGATAGGAAAAGAGGGAACAGACTTGGTAGAAGGGAAATCGTTTCTTGTGAGCTTACATAAGATGATAGCAAGGAGTTTAGGATTAGGATGATGAGAATGCAAAAGAGAATGAGTGTAAGCGATAAGAAGTATATCACATGGGTCGAGAGAGGAAGAAGTTGTGGATTGAAGGAGGAGCAGAGGATTGCGTTAGGGTTTGTGATGGGTAAAGGAAATGGGAGGGAGAGGTGGCCAAGGTTTAAAAAATACAGGTGAAATGATAGGTAACAATGAAAAGGGGATAAATAAACGCGACTAGGGTTCCAATTTTGGCACTCGACGTATTGATGAATTATCTAGAGATTCAGTTGTGCAAATTGGGTGGAAATTGAGATTAGGATTGAGCTAGTAATGGAGGTGAAAGTTGAAAAATAAAAAAAAAATAAAAAAATACCTGGAAAGAGTCCAATGGATTCTAGGGTTTTGGTTGAGAGAACCATCGCACTAAAAAGAAATGGGTTGTGAACAATCAAATAATCAAAAAATAATATAAGGAAATAAGTGGTTGTGGATGTAGAAGTATAGCCACTAGAAAGGATCCGAGGATGAATTTCTTGAGCCTCTATCAAAAAGGATCCAAGAAAGGTTCATCAAACCCTTGCAGAAATAAATATGAAGGAACTTCACCTAGGAATTTACAAGCAAGGAGCCAAGAAAAGATATTGATACCCTAACAGAAACTAACGAGGACCTTCACGTGACACTCTCTGAGAGAAAACTTGATCTAGGCTTCATGCGGAAACCAACATCGAGGACCTTCGCTTGATCATTTGTGCGAATAGGAACCAACATGGAGGACCCTCACTCGAGCTTCTACGAGAAAGGAGCCAAGACAAGTTAATCTAACCTTGAAATATGAAATCAACGAGCAGACACTGACAAGGAGGAGCTTCATCGTACCTTTTATGAGGAAAGAGAATATGCATGTTTCATGTTGTAACACAAAGGACCTTCACCTCATGAACCTCTCCAAGAAAGGTGCTAAGATATGTTAATCTAACCCTGATGAGAGATAATATAGACGACGTTGGCCTAAGCCTCTACAGTCAAGGAGATGAGATGAGACAATTAGGCTTGGATGGAAACCAACACAAAGGATTTCATGTGGCATACATTAAAAAAAATACAGGCTACATTAAACATGAAAGTGATCTAAAGTCCCTAATTTACGTTCAGAGTGATATGTCCCTAGAAAGACAAAACGGTAAAAAGGGATTGTTAAATAAATAAAAAGTCAAAAGAATGAATAGATTTGAGACAATGATATATGTAATTGTCTTAAATATGTCTACTTTGTAGTAGTGACTCCAGGCCTTACAAAGTGGAATGTGGAGGCCCCCACATCCCCAATTGTAAGTCCTCATTAGCATGCATTGAACCCTATAGGCCTTCACATCCTAGAGTGTATTGTAAACACTCATTGGCGTCCACTGCAACCGTGGAGGCCTTCACATCCTAGGGTGTATACTCTGAAGTATACAAGCCTCCACCACAACTGTGGAGTTCTCCACATCCCAAAGTGTATACCTTAAAGTATATACAATTGGCAGTATTACCCCTATTGTTGCAAGAGGATCCTCCGCTATAATCGTGGAGGCCTCCACATCGTAAGGTGTATACTTTAAAGTATATGTTAAGCTTCCACCATAACCATGGAAGTCTCCGCATCCCAAATTCCATACCTTTAAGTCTAAACAATTGATGTTTTTACCCCTCTTGTTGTATAAGGATTAGGTCACTATTGCAATTGTGGAGGCCTCCACCTCTCAAAGTGTATACCCTGAAGTATATTCCATTGGTTTCCACTCCTCTTCTTGCATGAAGATACACATGAATTTTTTTTCAATTTTAATATCATGGTCGAGTTAAATAGGAAAATCATTTCTTAAAGAAGCTTTCATATCTCATGACTTATACCTAAAGTGTATTACCATTCATTGTGTTATCCCTCTTCCATGAGGATGTGTCCATACAAAACAATCTTAAGTATATTACCATTCATTGTATTATCCCTCTTGCATGAGGATGTGTCGATACAAAACAATCTATTGTTTTAGCTTGTGTGAAGCTTTTATAAAGTTTCCAATATTATATATTAAAAGAATTAAAAAAACACATTTATTTAATTTTGTATTGATTTTTGATATATTGAAGTTTGCTCCCCTGGAGTGAGCGGTGGGCATACTTTTTCAATATTCAAACATAGTTTATAAATAAAATAAAATTTTAAAATATTTATTAATAAAACAACTTATCTTTTTTATTAATAAAAAATTTAAAACAAAGTAACTTGTGTTTTCAAAGCGAAGTGTCCTATGTTTCTAAGTATTACATGACTTAATTTGTAAACCAATAATTTGATGCGAAGGAATTTAGTCGACTACATGGCAAATGCTTCATAATTTAGTTTTAAAGTGGCAAGTAAATCTAAACATGTTTTTGGTCCATTTTTTTGTTTTTATAGTGAATATCTTATAATAAGTTTTTTTATTTTTATAATTAACATTTTATAATAAGAGCTATTGGAAACTTTAAAGATAATGCCAATGTTTTTCGTTTTAGATTTTTTTTTAAGAGTTACCATCTAACAAAACAACTTTGAAAACAATATTTTTTAGCCTAACTTTTTTTATAATTACAATCTTATAACAAAAATAACAAAATCAATTAGCAACTTAAAAAAATTGCCAGCTGGTAGTGCTAGATATCAATGAATCAAATCACATGTATTATAAAAGTTATAATTTATACATGAAATCTCTGTTCATAGTAATACTAAAATATCTGTTCATAGTAATACTAAAATATAAATATTAAGGAAGCAATAATGAAATAATAGCATTTGGATAACAGAAAATTCCAGGTTTAGAACTCGAAAGTCCATTCCCATTTATACCTTAATTCATTAACACAATTTTGGAATCTTCCATCATTTAGATTTGAACCATAAAAAGACTACTTTAAAACCGCATGGATTCTTCAGAGTTTTTATATCGCTCAAGAAACCGTGAAATGTAACGCAATGGCGGTGGATCTGATTATAAAATAAAAAATCAAAGCAAAGCTTGTGACCGTTTGATGGGACATCGGAAATATTTAGAATTCGAAGCAAAGCTTGTGACCGTTTGAAACGGAGCGGATATAAACCATTTCGGACAAGGAACATCGGAGGAGTTTCATCTCAGCCTTTTCGTATTCGCATTGGCGTGGGTTTTTCTTGTTTTTTGTTTGGTTGACCGCATGGCCATGCAGGTTGGTTTTTTCTTTCTAAGTTTAATGTTTTAATGTCTGGTTGATCTCCGTTCTTTGTTTAGCCAATTTTGTTTTGCTGTTGGAGATGTTTATATCCATGCAGAGTCCGGGTTATGCAGCCTGAGGGTGTTTCAGGGTTTGGGAAAGCTGATTGGCGTTTCATTGGCATTCCAGTCGAGATAGATCACCATCAAGGTAAAGATCTCTCTGCACTGGCCCGTGCTGTTTTAATTTTATCGGTGGGGTGGCTTGCTTGACCACGGGTTCTTGGCTTAATGATTTTCCTTTGATATATTGAAATGAATTTTGGTTATGCCCTCTGTGTTGATTATTGTATTGAATCCCTTGTTTTATATCAGTGCTGGGTTCGTTTGCAGTGGGAGAGAACAGAAAATGGAGGAGGATCGATCTTTTTCTTAATTATTTTTTACAGCGTCATCCTCACCTTTGCGCCTCGATTCAAGGTAGAGGGTGATAGATTGTCATTTCCTCTTTGGTATGTTTTTCCCAAAATTAGAATGACGTCTACATCTTTATGACTATAAAATTTAGTGTGAAAGGATCATAGAGTGGATTTCTATCCCGAAACAAGACACAGCAGTAACTTCTTTGTTATTTACCGGCCTTGCCATGCCTAAGCAACGTCAGCGTTTTTTCTTTTCTGTACAGATCGTTACCAAATTCTATTGGTAATTCACAGGATATATCTGTTTAAATATTTCTTGGCCCAAAGGGCGTTTCTAGCTATCTTTGCTTCGTCGATCAATCTCTGCTTCGGGTGCCTTAAACCAATATCAAGAACAAACATACCAATTCTCCATGCAACTAAATACAAAGCATCCATTCTTGTTATAGCATAAAGTGATTTTAATACAAAGCTCCGATTACATAAATTTT
Source organism: Pseudotsuga menziesii (assembly GCA_001517045.1). Lineage (NCBI taxonomy): Eukaryota > Viridiplantae > Streptophyta > Pinopsida > Pinales > Pinaceae > Pseudotsuga > Pseudotsuga menziesii. The sequence goes on along the minus strand of LPNX011197348.1, from coordinate 249,145 downwards.
AAGCATACCACTTCAATTCTCAGCAGGTTGTTCAAGGAAGAATAGTCGAGCAGGAATGGCTACAGAAGCACAGGGGCAGCCAATGCCAGAGAAAGAAAGAGACAACGATGCCGGTCATAACTCATGTAAGACACTTTGTAAGTTCAATCTTGAGTTATAGTTGTTGCAATGTTGTGATTGATTTTGTAATTTTTGTATGGCAGCAAACACAGATTTAATACCTGGACTTTGCGAAGATGTTGTCTTGGGTGAATTGGTTCCTGAGTTATGTAGATTGCCTTGGAATGAAAGGCCACTTTTGGTGATGATAAATCGTTCCTGGTATAAAGCCATAGCGGAGCGTTTCCAAATGTATCATCAAGGTCTTCACAAGCCTCCAAATATTCTGTCCAAGGCTCTCGTTATCTCCCATGTGAAACAAACCAGTAACCTGGCCCATATGGTAATGCCTTCCTATGTACTTTTAAGTCTTTGGGTTTGCAGACCCTCCAACATCAGTGACAGCATTGATGAGGGTGCGATCACAATAAGGCTACCCAAACATCCATCCATTCAAGTACATAAATGCGAGTTTGAAAGAATTGTGTGCGATAATCATCGTATATTTACGTTCACACCATCAGCTGTAGCACAAGAACCAAATGTCCCCCAATTGATGTACAATGTGTGGATGCTTGATTTAAGAGATTTCAATCTTCATTGGGAAAGACTCCCGCCTTTGCCAAAGCTGGGGAATTTTGTATACGCTTCCTCTTCTTCTTTAAATGGAGATGAGAGCAGCTATATATGGCAGCGAAGATGCAGTGATTCCTCGAAGGCGGAAGGTTGGAAACTCCATAGGTTAAGCAGTGGGCCGGGAGGCAAATTAGACATGGATTTTACATGGACTTGGGAATATTTTAATGTTAATACTCGGCCTCCCAGAAACTTAAACTTTGATATAATGTCGGAGAGGCTCCCGCTGTATGTCGAGATTGAACAACGGTTTTACAGAGAGCGTTATGGCCATCCGTTTTTGTTGAGACAACTTTATCGAAGATGTCCCACCTCCGAGTATATTCTTGGAAAGTCTGAGTATGGTTTTTATGTTTTCATTCTTGGCGATGCCATCATCAACCATATTAATGAATGTAATTTGTGCTTTATGTCAATCGACAACAGTGGAATCTGCATAGTTAAGGTGGAATTGGATGAGCAGAGGACCAGAATTGTGGAAGAGCTCGAATGGAATGTTTTTGCGCAGTATTGGCGTAATGAAATGAGACGCCGAAGCGACAGCGAGATGCGTAACACACAGAATGCACGCTCTGAAGAAAGGAGCGCAATCAAAGTTTTCAGGCTGCCTGATCCATGGACGACCATTCCCGAAAGAAAACAGATATGGGATGGAAATGCTGAGGCTTTGGATAACCGCTCGATCATGAAGGTGGCGCAAAGGGGACCTATTTATGGATATTCATACTTGGGCTTAAAAGTTATTCAATAATATATGTTATTATATTTTTTATAATAACAAAATAATAATTTAATTGTAAGCTTAATGTCAAATTATATATTTAATTTAAATAAATTTGATTTATTTTTTTAAAAGAAGATTTATTGTATATTATTATTTCTATTTGGCCAGCATAGATTCTTTGACTCATGTTAAAAGAAGATTTATCATGGAAATTTATTATTAAGAAAAACATAAATGAGCTTTAAGATAAGCATTAAAAGAGTCACCATACTAAGTTATAGAACGTAAATTTTCAACTTTAAGAAACTACATTTTATTTTCGTTAAAATAAATGTTTAGGAATTAGTAGTTTTATAATTAAATTATAAATTTTAATCTACTCTATATTACATCAAATAATACAACAACACGAGAAACTCTTTGATGGACTCTTGATTGCATCCCATAGGTTTTCACAATTTTACTTTTCTTGCTAGTGAAAGGGCACTTGGTTACTCTAAATGCTTACACTTTATTTTTAATATGACACGGGGCATGCAACTATTGCATGTGGTGGAATCACCCCAGTTCTATTCTTCCATTTGGGCACTCCATTGCATTCAAAGGCGATGGTCTTTGTTAATTAAGAAAAGCAATTAAGTAATTACACCTCAAAACATATACCTCAAGTCTGGATCCTACTTTTTAAGGGTTTAATGCAATGACCATGAAATGGTTTTTTTATAGCATGTAGAGGTCAATGTTTAGTTGTGTAGATCATACATTTTTTTTTTGAGAAATGAAAATTTTATGGAAGAAATCATTACAATGTGTTCTTTGCATTTGTGAGTAATTTTATAAGAAAAATAGAAAAATAAAATATTTAAAAATGTTATAGTTTTTTAATCTGCAAAGAAAATGCAATCTATGTTTAAAATTTCATAAAAAAATGATTATGTGTAGCATATTGTAATGGGTGGTAACACACAAGCATATTGAGAAAATTGATGAAATTCCAATTAGCTATGGTTTACCATATTATATATCACATGTTTGATTAACCCGAAGCTAACTATGAATTAAACACATAGAAAGAGGGATGGCATGCAAACATGTGAGGAGGCTAGGTTAAAGTGATAAGGAACACAAATGTGTTTCGTTTACATTATAATTTCCTTTCCCACCTTAAAAAAAATGTGCACCATTTTCTTTTACAAAATGTGTGTGCGATGTTTACTTATAAAACACGCGTGCAATTTATAGAATTAAAATGCTAGTGCAATATTAATAACATTGAAATTACCTTGAAAAGAGTTAAGACGAGGTAGGGGGAGAGAGAAGGGAGGTGGGATTTAAAAAAATGTAGAGTAGTGTTGGTATTAAATAAGGTCTTTTAATTAAAGAAAAACCAACATTCACATTAATCATAACCATGGAACCTAAAAATTTCAAGGCTACGCGCGAAGTATAGGTAGATAAAAGTTCCTTCTAATGTTGTAAGATAAACTAAATGCATATGCAACTAATGAAATCAAGTATCGTCCAAATCAATATTAGAAGCAATTGAAATATAACTTGAAAAAAGGAAATAAATCATAACGCAAATGTGCAAGGAAACGAATCACATATGAAACCTCTGCTGTCAAATAAATCACACCACTCTATGCTTAATGGAACCTATGTAACAACAAGTAATATTTCTTCTAATCAAAACGACACTTACAAGAAGTAAAAGAACTCTTCTAGAATCAAACTCATGCACCAAGTAATAACAAGTAACAATGTTAAGTAATAACAAGTAGCAGCAGTAAGCAACAATGTATATAAAGAATTCCTATAGTGAATGAAACATAATTCTGAGTAAGAACAAGTAATTGTTATGTAAGTAAAAAATAGCAAGTAATTGTTATGTAAGTAAAAAATAGCAAGTATCAGTAGTAACATAAATAATGTGTTACAAGAAACCACGCTTGAATGTAAATCTAATTACTCATGCAAATATTCAAATGACTATAGAATAGATCAATTTCAAAGAGCATATCTTGATCGTGTGAGTCTAAAAGAGTTAATGTGTTAGCAAAATCGTTCAATAATAACAACAAGTAATTCACAATAAAAAAATTTAATAATTAACCATACTAGACACACTTACAATCACACAGATTCCATCACCTTCTTAGGAAGAGGGCGCTTCCTATATTGAACAAGGCTGGGTGTTCACAGATTGGATCTACAGCTCGAAATTATGAAATTGCCACCACATGTTATTAAGATGGAAATAATACAACAGAATTCATATTCAATTTCTTGATTTCCTATTCTCCCCCACTATATATGATATTGATTAAATATGTATACACTGAAAATCATTAATCAAGATGAGAAACTGAATTCCAATCTTGAAAATTGTTTAAACAAATTTTCCAATCTTGAAAAAACTGGTCGTAACAAGATATATGGGTAAATACCCTTTAAAGAACCAATTGTATCTCTTAAATGACACACTTCCTAGAGAATACACACACAAGTCACCTAATTTGTCCTGTTCTAAAAAAAAACCCACGTCTTATATTTTTTTAGATCCATCCCCATGTGCCCGCATTTTGAAACACAAAATAATATCTTCTTATTTGATGTGTTTTCCTAACTAGGAGCATTTGACCATGAGTTGGAGCTACCATGTTGGACCTGGGTGCAAATTGACGATCACAAATCCATGTCATCAATCTTGGGAACAAATCCTATGTTGTGGATTTCCATGTGGAGGTGTGTTAGTATGGTAACCTTGAAGGTTGGAGCCATGAGTGATGCTACAAGAATGATGCCACATTGAATTGCCACATAAACCATCATTAGTAAAATCATGAATAATAATCTTTAATCTATTAAAAATGGAGGAAAATCAGAATTATTTAACCACTAAATCATAAATAAGCATAACATAGTATTTTATGGGAAATTATGGTAAATGGAGTCACAAATGTGCAATAAGATGAATTAAAAGGGATGGAATGCATATCTGTAAATGGTAATAATAATGGCATATCCATGTCCAAACAAGTAGACAAGTGAAAGAGAGAGGGGTGGGGGTCGAGGGTAGGTTTCATAGAAGAGGAGTGTTAGGGAGACAATAAGCGAGGAGGGGGAGGAGGGAAGTTGAGGGAGAAAAAGAGTGTAACATCCCCTTCATCCATTTCGACCAATGGGAGGGGACATTAAGGAACTACATGCTTCTAAATTTCTCCCATAACCATAACATTAATTTCATAACATATAAAATATGTGTGCAAATGCATAAATAACATACACAACATAAATGAACTCTATCTACACACATATGGAATGCATTTGCTAGCATTATCATCACAAGAATCAAATAAAAGCATTACACATTGAAATATAAAGAATACATATTTATCCAATGTAAATCTAACAAACTAGTTATGTAAGAGCGATTTTCCACCAAAGTGTAGGAAATATTTCTACAAATACTCTTTCTACTGAGAGGCCATTCCCAATATGGGTTATGAGGACACTGGGATAAAGGAAACGACTACAAGATTCTCTCTCATCCCACAACCCATTCTTCTCTCTATGCTTAGCCAAATGTTCATATAGAGCTCTATATGGATCTCACTCAACCCTCATAGCTTTGGCTTCCACAATACCTGCTCCACACAACCCTATTCTTGGATCCAACATCCCCTTCAATGATCGATGATTCTCTTGGGAAATCCATCTCGTCGAGTGCTTCATGTGCATGCATATAAAAAGACCAACCTACTAAATGTTGTTGGAAAACCACCTACAGCTTCAATTTGTGCCTTCTCAAGCATGTAACAACAATAGAACTCAAGGGGTAAGGATTCTTAGCTTTCCCAACCTCTCTGCTCACCTATAACCATCAATTTTCCCTACTCGATATGTTTTCCTAGCTCCAAATTCAAATTTATGGGTTATACATAGTTGCTAAAAATTATGAACACCAATGATATTTTTGCATAAGGTAAATCTGCATGCTAGAATGAGAGAATGCAGGTTCACTCCAAGGGATATGAGAAAATGGTGAAATGAAAACTAACATTTCTTTTAATATTAGAATAAAGGATTCCTTACTAATGTAGAGTGATTTTTTACTTGTGACAAAACTATCACAAAAGTGCAATCAACCACCATTCTTTAATAACTACATGAACAGACTTTTCCCACCAACTTCACATATGCATTCAATAATTGAAAAGTAGTAAAAAAGAATATAATTGGCTTAATCAAGGAACATGACATATTTTGTGTGAGTTCTAGTGTTGACACTTGGAAGCAAAGGATTAGTTTCCCATAGCCCCCCATTCCTCTTCCCCTCAAGTGGAAGCATAGGCCCTTTGGTGCTTTGTACACATACATTCTTGGACCACTTTATTATTTATGCACACACTATTTAAATACAGTACAAATTGGCATGATAATCCAAACACACAGTCCAAACAAAAATTATTTTCATCATACATGCCGAACCATTCTTTAGTTGGGCCTTATCCTTGAGCTTCACACTAGGAATCCATACTAGCATATTTAAAAAAATTTAGTTAAATACATTCCAAGTCAAAACTAGGGATATTACAATCCCATCCCCCTTTGAATAACACCATTCTTGGTGTTTGTTGAAATTCAGAACAGAAATGGATATGCTCTTTCATGGCATCCTCCAACTCCCACGTATCCTCATTATGACTGAAGTGCTTCCACTAGACCTTTACTTATCTGATGGCTTGGGTTTGGAGAAATGTTACCTTACTGTCTAGGATACATAGTGGCCCAGTTTGGAACTCTCCCTCAACTTACACCTGGGTCACATCCCAATCAATCACATGGTTAGGATCATGTACATCTTTCTTAAGAAAACAAACATGAAAAACATCATGAACTCTAGTGTTAGCAAGTAATGCAATTATATATGAAATTGGCCCTATCCTTTCAAGTACTCCAATTGGCCAACAATATCTAGGTGAAAACTTGACACAACTTTTGAGATTCAAGTAACTCTTCCTTGGCCTAACTCTAAGGTAAACAGGATCCCCATCATGAAATTTCCTATGCACTCTATTCTTATCTGCATGATTTTTATCCATCTTGGGATGTCTTCAAATTATTTTATCTTTCCAACTTTTTGTTCCATTTCCTTAAGCAATTATGTCCCAAATACAATTATGGTCACTGGATTATCCCAAGTAACTGGTGTTCTACATTTTCTACCATACAGTACTTCAAATGGACTCATTCCCAATGATGCATGTTTCCCATTCTTATATGCAAACTATACAAAGTGTAGATAACCTTCCCACTTGGATGGTTTGTCCATCACGTACATGTGGAGCATGTATTCAAGAACTTGGTTTAGCATTTATGCTTTCCCATCCATTTTTGGATGGTAGGTGGTGCTAAATTTCAACGGTGTACCCAAATATGAAAAAATACTTTTCCAAAAATTTGAAGTGAACTTGGTATCCCTGTCGAAAATTATTGCCTTAGGAAAACCATGCAACCTGGAAAATATCTTCCATGAAAATATTTACAATGGAATCCATTTTATATGTGGATTTGTCTGGTATAAAGTGTGCTACCTTTGAGAATTTATGCACCGCAACCCTGATGGAATCATGTTTCCTAACCATCACTGGAAAACCTACTATAAAATACATGGAAATGACTTCCCATTTCCATTCTTGAATTGGTAAAGGCTGCAACAAACATGTTGGGTATTGATGCTCAACCTCCATTTGCTAACATTTTAATATACACTTAAAAATGTACTCAACAATTTCCTTTTTCATTCCTGACCAAAAATATTGCTTCCTTGTAGTAGCAATTGTAATATGGTATCTTAGGTGACTGAAATATGACATTTTATGGATTTCATCCATAACAATTTTTCTCAAATATGGCACATTTGGAATATACATTATGTATTTATAAATAAAAATTATGTCACCTTCCAGATGATACTTTCATAACTTTTTCCTAAATTTCGTTCTTGTAATTTATCTTTTATTTGGACATGCAATTCATCTTTAGCAATGCAATTAACAAACAACTGCCTCAAATCTAATTGGAAGGTACTAATGGATGCCATGTGCATTGACTATATTTTTTTACTAAGTACATCAACAACTTTATTTTCCTTACTTTTTATATGTTTGATTTCAAAATATAATTCATACAAAAACTCTAGCCACGTAGCTTGCCTAACATTTAATGTTGGCTACTCAAACAAATATTTTAGACCACAGTGGTCTATCCTTAACTCAAAATTTCTGCCCATTAATTAATTCCTCCACATTTTCAAACCATGTACTATGGTTGCAAGCTCTAAAACATGGGTAGCATAGTTCTTCTCATGTTCTTTAAACATCCTTGACTCATAGCATGCCACATGGTTATCTTGCATAAGAACTCCTCCAAGTCCTTGACCGCATGAATTTGTGCACACCACAAAATATGTAACATCCCCTATGCTACTCTGATTCTTCTACCACAAAAATACAAATAAAAGGTGCCCATTACTTAATTCCTCCACATTTTCAAACCGTGTACTATGGTTGCAATCTCTAAATCATGAGTAGCATAGTTCCTCTCATGTTCTTTCAACATCCTTAACTCATAGCATGCCACTCATGGGCAGTGTCGTTATAATCTCTGGGAGGTTGGTTCAATCGACTCATGAACCAATTTTTCTTCAGGATGCCCCTTCAACTTGTACAAGACTTTGTCTTCTTCTCCAATCATGGTTGCATCCTCTATTGTCTTTCCTCTAGGACACATCAGAACTTGGCCATCTAAACGTCGAGATCTTCAACTCCCCAACACAACTCCTTCTTACTTCAAAACCCAAGCTTCTTGAATCACTAGGTAAATCAATATTCGACAATGTAATCGGACAAGTGAGGGGTGTCCTACCCAAAGTCTGATGTTTGGGACCCAATACAATGTGAAATTTGTCAATCCATGTCTTGGAATGCATTTTATGGCGAGTTTTCATTGGCATCCAAGAGTCATTTAGCTATGCATGTCAATTTGGTCTAGGGGCCTAGATCAAGAAGTGAGTAGAAAATTGATTTTTGCAACATCCGTCAAGTGTCTATAGGCTTGGTGGATGTGATAAAGCCATCCATGGGATATCATGAAAGTGTTTCGTGAATTCGACCTTCCAATGCAAAAATTGCATTAGGTTTCAATGAACAAAACCCTACCTTCTCAAATCTTTAGATAACAATCTTGGTGACATGGAATTGGATGGGTGAGGGCATTTGTAGCTAAAGATATGTTCCATTGACCCCTAATGAAATAAATGGTCCATCAATCCAAGTCCTAGATTGTATTTTATGGAAAGTTGTAGCTCTCAACCAATAACGATTTAGGGACACGCGATTGATTCGGTCTAAGGGCCTAGATTCATAACTGAGCAACATAATTGAGTTTTGTAACTTCAACATGTCTGTATAGTCTTAATGCATTTGATTAATCCATTCATGGGATCCTAGAAAAGAGTTTCATCGATTTGATCCCCCAATGAAAATTTGCAATCGATCTCATTGAACAAAACCCTAACCCCGATGCAAAATCAGAATCCAAACCCCCAAAAAAATATTTAGATGATTTCTGTTGAGCCGAGAGAACCTAACATCATTTTTGTTACAAGAGGATGTGTTGCGATAGGAGTAGACCAGAAAACACAACATGGACAACTGCAGGTGCGACCTGCGACACATAATATGTTGATGTATTTGTAACTTCGGAAGATACTCTAATGTATATTATCATTGTATGTTGTTGCACCCCCATTGGGGATTTGTGTAACCCCTTTATGAGATGTCTAAATTGTGTCTAGACCTTGAGGTACAACCTCCATTGTAAGTCAGGGAAATAGTCACCAGTGTAACATAATGTAATGTGTACTTGTAGTCTCTCTTGGAGAAGAGAGCCCCATGTGAGATGACATGTAGGCCTAAATGTTATATTTGGTCAATGAATTGAAAGGGTATAAATAGGGAGGTGCTCCCCCTCATTTATATACACTTAACATACTCTCAAGTGCGCATGAGAGAGAGAGAGATAGTCAGAGGAGGAGAGATAGATAGTTGTTGAATACTTATTATTACTGCTTTTGATCATCTTATTATTCTCAAGAAATTTGCATGGTTTTCTCCTGTATGGTTTCCCCGGTGAAAATATTTGTGTCTCGTCTATCTTTTATATATTATGCATCTTGTTGTACTTCTTATTCTTTCATATTAATATCCTAGATAATCTAATCACATCTTAAGGAAAACTAACATGGTATTAGAGCCTCTCTAAAAGAAGGCACTGTGCAACTGCAAGAACTAGGGATTCCTAGTTGAAGGTGTTATCTCCACGGATCATCAAGCAAAGAGGGATAGTCTAACTCACCTCGGTAGGGCACATCTTTTGGTGGAGATAGTTTCTGAATCAGAGAAGTTTCAATTTTTAGGTGTAACTGTTGTCGATAATAACTAGGGCATCAAGTATTAGAGGCTTCCCACCTCATTTTTCAGAAAGTGACATAGCTGAGAAACTCACCTCAAGGAGGCACATATTTCTATCACAATATAATTCAAACTCCTAGTTTGGAACATTAGGGTTTCTCTGGCAAACCCTAAGTCATCTTACTCCAGAACCTGGTTTGACACCTCAAATCGGTAAGATCCAAATATTTACTATTTGCATTTGAGGTTCTCATTTTGAAAACATGACTCACCATACTCAAATTGAGGACAAGCTTGGAGGGGCTGATAAATTCCAGGCATAGAAGTACAACATCTCCCTGATCCTTCAAGAAAATAACTTGGACCAGTTTATTTCTGGAGATGTTCCAGAACCAGAGGGAGATGAGGCTAAGGATGCTCATAAGAGAAGTATGGCTAAGGATAAGAGAATCATTGCGGATTCTATTAAGGATCACCTCATCCCCCATGTGTCTGTATTCAAGACACCAAAGGAAGTATATGATGCTTTGACAAAGATGTTCGAAGGAAGAACATCAATCGGAAGATGACTTTGCGGAACCAGCTAAAGAATGTGAAGATACAGAACTCTGATACTATACAATATTACTTCACAAGGGTTTCTCAAATCAAAGAAAAACTTGAAACAATTGAAGAAAATGACGAAGAAGGATAAAGTGTAAAGACTACCCTGAATGGTCTCCCTCGATCATGGGACTCACTCATTCAATGGATTTGTGCAAGAAGGAAGTTGATCTCTTTCAGTAGACTTCGAGAAGACTGTGTACAAAGACTTGTGACAAGAGAATAAAATATGGGAGGAACTGATGATAAAGCTCTTGCAGTCTACACCAGGAAGAAGTTGAAGAAGGAGGAGAATTTTCACCACAACAATAAGAAAGACAAGAAACCAAAGAAAACCAAAAGAGATCTTTCAAATGTTCGATGTTATACTTGTGATGAAAAGTGACACTTGGAAAGATATTGTCCCATCCAGAAAATGATACAACATGCTCATATTGTCGAAGATGATGAACTAGAAAACAAAAGATTCAAATGAGAGAAGAATGATTCAAATGAAGAGTATGTGCTAATCTCATCACTTACTGGCACTATTACACACAGAAGTAATGATTGGCTCATGGATAGTGGAGCTTCCAAACACATGACGGGATACAAGGAATCATTCATCAATATTTCAAAACATGAGTCACCTCACAAGGTGAAACTTGGGGATTATTATCAATACCCCATAAAATGGAGTGGCGAAGCTTCATACAAGATTGACTTCGAGAAATCCTTAAATATGAAGGAGTGCTATATGTCCTAGGATTCAAGAAATATATTCTCTCCATATCTGCACTAGATGCAAATGGAATTAGGGGTTACATTTGTCGATGGCCAAGTTCTGATGTGTCCTAGAGGAAAGAAAATAGAGGATGCAACAGTGATTGGAGAAGAAGACAAAGCCTTGTATAAGTTGAAGGGGCATTCTGAAGAAACATTGGTTCATGAGTCGATTGAACCAAATGAACTATGGTACAAAAGGCTTGCACATGTGCACTACAGAGCACTACCAATGGAAAGAAAAGTAGTTTCAGGACTTCTAGATATCAAAGAAAAAAATGAGGGCATTTGAAAAGGATGTGAAAAAGGAAAGAACACAAAGAAGACATTTCCCAATAGTGAGAGAAGGTCTAAAGGAATATTGGAGATAGTACACTCGGATGTATGTGGACCCATGTCTTCTAGCTAATTAAGTGGGTATGTGCACTATGTGTCCATTCTAGATGATTTATCACATAATACTTGGATATATTTCTTGAAAGAGAAAAGTGAAGTTTTCAGTAAGTTGAAGGAATATAAAACCTTGGTTGAGAACCAGACAAATCGAAAGATTAAGATTCTACGATCACATAATGGCAGCGATTTCACTTCGAAATAATATAAGGAAATATGTAGAGAATTTTGGATTAAGAGGGAGTTGAGAACTCCATACCATCCTTAGCGAAATAGGGTTGCAGAACAAAAGAACCAAACCATAATGGGAGCAGCAAAGGCAATGTTTCTTGACCAGGATATTCCTTTGCACGTCTAGGCGGAGGCAACAAGAACAGTTGTGTATGTACAGAACCATACTCATCATCGAGTACTTGACAACAAGAATCCTGAATATGCTTTCTCAGGAGTGAAACCCGAAGTCAACCATCTGAGAATATTTGGTTGCTCAGTGTACATACATGTCCCAAAGGAGAAAAGGATCAAGATTAATCCTTCTAGGAGGAAGGGTGTATTCGTAGCATACAGTGATACATCAAAGGCCTATCGAATATACCTCCCAAGATTCATGAAGGTCGACATCAGTAGAGATGTAACCTTTGATGAAGGCTCAACATACTTCATATCCAAGAGGACTCATATCTAGGAAGTTGAGGAACTTTAAGAGATGAGATTTCGAGACATGGAAATTGGAGAAGCAATTCTAGAAGACCCTGAAGATCACAACATGATAGAACCACAAGAGATGGTAGAGACATCCCTTGAGAAGGACTCCCACAAGAGGAAACCATCATGGGCATGAGAGCTCTTATGAGAAGTTGAAAGGTATGGCGTTCTAGAAGGAATACATAGAGAGAGAGAGAGAGAGAGAGGGAAAATCCCTATAATAGCTATGTGGCCTTGATCTATGACACTATTGATAAATAACCTTCCACCTATGAAGAGGCTATAGAAAAGAAAGAATAGAAGGATGTGATGATCGATGAATATCAGCCAATCATGAAGAATGATGTCTGGGAGGTTGTTCCAAGGCCGGGGAAAAACTATGTCTTGACTTCAAAATGGATCTACAAGATCAAGCATGCTGCAGATGGCAGCATCAATAAACACAAGGAAATATTCGTAGCACGAGGCTTCTCACATAAACAAGGCATAGAATACGAAGAGACATTTGCACCCATGGAGAGGTACACTTCCATAAGGACCGTATTTTCTTTGGATGCAATTATGAAATGGAAAGTACACTAGATGGATGTCAAGACAACTTTCTTGAATGGTGTATTCCAAGAGGAAGTGTATGTGGAACAACCACTCATATTTGAGACACATGATAGGAAGACCCATGTGTGCAAATTGAAGAAGGCCTTATATGGATTGAAACAAGCACCAATGACATGGTATGGCAAGATGGATAACTTCCTAATGATATTGGGATTTACCAAGAGTAAAGAAGATTCCAACCTCTACTTCAAGGTGAAAGACATAAGACCAGTGGTAGTCCTACTATATGTCGATGACTTGTTTCTGACAGGAGGTGAGGAATTCATTATTATAGGTACAAGAAGGATACTTTATATCAAGTTAGAGCTGAAAGACCTAGGTATGATGCACTACTTATTAGGCATGGAGGTGTGGTAGAGTGAAGATGGAATCTTCCTTGGGAAAGGGAAGTATGCAATGGAGATTCTGAAGAGATTTGAAATGTTGGATTGCAAGGACATGACCATACCTATGGCATCTGACTTGAATATTATGAGTGATTCTTCATCCAAGAAGGTCGATTCCATGATGTATCATCATATGATCGGCTCATTGATGTATTTGACGAATGTGAGGCTAGACATATGCTTTTCGGTGAATGACCTAAGCCAATTCCTAATGGATCCGAGATAGGTTCACCTGATAGAAGTAAATCATTTTATTAGGTACCTAAAAGGTATAGTGGATCATGGGATCAAATATGATGTGAATCATAAGATCAACCTACATGTTTATCTTAATTCAGACTAGGTAGGTAGTGCCACTAACATGAAGAGCACCTTAGCTTGATGCTTCAGTTTGGGATCTAGCATGATCTCCTAGTTTAGTAGGAAGCAATCATGTGTGGTGTTGAGTACATCCGAGGTAGAGTATGTTTCCACTTGCTCAGCTAGTTGTGAGGCATTGGATGTGAAAGCTACTGCACAACTTATTTGATCTCCAGTTGGATGTGACTTGCATCTTCTGTGACAACCAGAGTTGTGTGAAGTTGTCAGAAAACCTAGTGTTCCATGATGAGTCAAAGCACATCAAGATCAAGTTCCACTATATCAGGGATATGGTGTAAAGAGGAGCAGTGAAGCTCCAATACGTGGAAATATAGCAACGGATAGCCAATGTGTTTACCAAGCCTCTTGCAAGAATGAATTTTGAGTAATTCAAAGAAAGACTTGGTGTGATCTAGATTGAGATCCCTCGAAAGAGGGAGTGATGTATTCTAGAATAGCTAGAAATACAGGTTGTCTAAGCATAACATCCTAGAAAAGTTTGTATTTTTCTCAAACGTAATTAGTCTTTTAGGTTATCCTTAGACTTAACATCCTAGCGAAGCTTGAAGGTTATCCTTGGATGTAATAAGCCCTGATACAAAGCATATTATCTCACATAGAAAATGAGATGGGTTATCCAAATGTAAATACTGAGACCTGGCATGGTACGTATGTTATTCAGATGTAATATGTCCCATGGGTTGTATGAGTGTAAATATTGAGCCCTGGCATGGTACGCAGGTTACTCGAACGTATTATGCCCTGAAGGTTGTATGAACAGAAAAGGTCCTGGACGCGGGTTATTTAGATGTAATTCCTTGAGGTTGACCAGAAGAATGTAAAAATGTCCTAGTGTAGCAGGTTGTTGGGTCATAATTAGTCCTACCATATATATGAGATATATGAAGTTCCCATGCAGAGATGATAAGGTCATGAAGCATAAGAGGTGCACCTATGTAGTTCTTTTAATAGAAGATGGGTCAGTCATAGATGCTTTGGTTGTTTGTTGTTTTTTCATGTGTAGGACAAAAGAGATGATCTGCATACAGCAAGATGAACGTATAAGTCACAGGATATTATCATGGAAATTTGAAGAAGATCCTGAACAAATTCTATGAGAAGTCTTGCTCGAGATGTGATGAAGACCTGGCAGAGGACTAGGCCTACATCCATCATGAAGAAGAGTTCGCAGTGCAAAAAAAATATGATGACAAACAGTACAGTACAATGATCAAATTATAAGAATACAATGAAAACAACTATGATGAATGCTCTATGAATCCATGATAATGACGATGTGATGAAGACCTAACCATATGTGTTGATGACTATGTATAGAAATAATACCTTCCTAGTTAAGTGGGAGTGTTGATGTATTTGTAACATCAGAAGATATTCTGATGTATATTATAATTGTATGTTGTTGTACCCCCATTGGGGATGCATGTTTCCCCTTTAGAGGATGTCTAAATTGTGTGTAGACCTTGAGTTCCAACCTCCATTGTAAGTCAGGGTAATAGTTCCCAGTGTAACATCATATAATATGTACTTGTAGTCTCTCTAGCAGAAGTGGGACCCATGTGAGAGGACATGTAGGCTCGAATGTTATATCTGGTCAGTGACTGGAAAGGGTATAAATAGGGAGGAACTATCCCTCATTTATATACACCTAACACATGCTCAAGTGCGCATGAGAGAGAGAATATGAGGAGAGATAGATAGTTGTTGAATACTCATACACCAATGTTCTTCAAAAGTCACCATTTAACTAAAATTGTTTGGATGTTCTAGGTTTCATATTTAATATTGAAATAATATGTAATATACTACAACATTTATTTTTCGTTGGCTAAGTGGAAGAACCACCTGACTATGTAACATACCTCAAAATTAAAACATAAAAAAAATTCTATAGCCATATATCTCCAGACAAAATAATAAAATACTTAACTATTATGAGGAATTGCAAACAAAATAGAGAGTTTTAAGCATAACCCTAGTCATATGAACTAATATTTACTGTTCTTCCACAATAACCATTATGTAGTTCCAATTCCACGTTCTGCATTCCGCATTAATTCTTTCCGCTGTGAAATCTAGGAACCGGAAACACAAGGTGCGACGGATTCCTTCAAATCACTTTCTGCCTTTCACCCTTTTTCCTTCTGCTGCGGAATCTGGAAATCTGAACTCAACAGAATGACCACCTTGTCTTTTGAATTTTCTCCTTCGGACATCGGCCTTCTGCTATGGACCTTGAAAGTCAGAAACTTCATGAAACGATCACCTGGTCTTTTGACTTTTCGCCTTCCGACTTCCACCTTTCTGCCTTCCACTACGGACCTCAAAAATCAGAAAACTCCATGCAACAATCACTTTGTCTTTCATATTTATGCATTCCTACTTCCTCCTTTATGCCTTCCACTGCGGACCTCGGAAATCGAAAAAATCCATGCAACGATCACTTGGTATTTTGGCTTTTCACCTTGCGAATTCCACCTTTCCTCCTTCTACTGCTGACCTCAAAAATTGAAAAAATCACAAAATGAACACTTTTCCTTTCCACCTTTCACCTTTTGACTTCTTCCTTTCTACCTTCCACTGCAGATCTCAGAAATCAGGAAAACAACTTTTTTCCTTAATCTTTTTCCTGTTTTCCTCCTCTCAGCTTCCACTTACCATAAGAAGACTCCGAGGTGCAAAAAACACCAATTTATGTTAACTTGGATTTTATACCTTTTGTGTTGTTGATTTCTTGCATCTTAAGTCTCGATCGTTGATATGATTCTTTGCAAATTCTATAA
The DNA here is from genome assembly GCA_001517045.1 of Pseudotsuga menziesii. Classification (NCBI taxonomy): domain Eukaryota; kingdom Viridiplantae; phylum Streptophyta; class Pinopsida; order Pinales; family Pinaceae; genus Pseudotsuga; species Pseudotsuga menziesii. Next base: position 232,581 of record LPNX011197348.1, on the reverse strand, counting down.
TGAAGCCTTTGTAACCAATATTAGTCGTTGATCTTCTTTCCGGATAAAATCTCAACCGTCGATCTACTTCTTTGCGGATTCCACAACGAAACCTCCATGACTATTAATAGTCATTGATCTTCCTTGCAGATGCAATATCGACCGTTGATCTAATTCTTTACAGATCAACATCTAAATCACTCATGAGGACTCAAGCCTGTAACAAATTCATTTGGATAAAAATTTTGCGCCCGTGCACATCAAACGTTTTTCACAACCCGCAACTTCTCCCAGCAAAATCATTGTGGACCATCGATTTATTTGATGCAGAAATAGGACTTCGAAAAATTCAAGTTTTGTTAACTTAATTCTTTACTTTTTTCTTCCACATTATACATCTTCTTTTCGCACTGTTGATCCTTGCGGATTTAATCTTGACCGTTGATATGATTTGATGTAGAAAATCAGACTTCGAAAACTTCTGTGAACCGTCGATCTAGATGCGGATTAAATCTGGACCGTTGATCTTCAAATATTTGTGTATCAACATTTAACTTTGCGGATTCAAGGGTTTGTGGTTTGATTTGAGGTTTTGATTTAATGTAAGCCAAACCAATATGAATATTAACTTGATGCATAACCCTTCTTGATTATTTCTTCTTATTCATAATTTTAAGAGTCAAGCCCTAACGCTGCTAAGTTGATTAGGGATTTAGATAGAAAAAATTAAGGTTTCCTCTTTGTCAAAAGAAAAGAATTCTCAACTACGACATAGTCATAATAAATATATACATTATAACAACATTACAGATCAAGTCCACATTCCAATAAGCATAATTAGGTTGGGCGAAAATGATACGAATAGACAATGCTAGTTATATGCAAGAATACACGGTACATTTTAAAAATAAATAAAGGATTCAATCCATTATATTCAGAATCATGAGTTATAAATTCTTTAGTATTGGATTCGAAACTATATCTATAACAACCAATTCTACCAACTTATGCTCAAAAGGAGTTATTAATCACTACAACAATATCATTGTATGAATCTAATATACTTCAGAGAAATAAGGATATATGTTCTACAAAAATGCATAATCCTACTACCTAGAGATGTAGTTGTACATAAAAATTTCACATACACATCCTATTATAACTAGAATTAGTCATAAGAAAAATAGTGTAGGAACCTCACACCAATGTTGGGAAAAAAAAAGTGGAGAAGCTGATCCTCCCAACTAAATACCAGAGCAGCCAAATTACTTGCTCCAGAACCCTCAAGCTTGTTCACTGAACCAAAAGAGAAAAATATCTTAATGTTCCATCTCTTGCATTGCACAGATGTTAATCTCCATCCAATGTGGCCACCTGTTGCTCATGGAAATACTATTAAATAGTATTTTTCCTAGGACTTGGTCATTTATGAGCATCCTTCTCTTTAGCAACTCAACGAGGAGCGTAGAACTGATTTTTTGGGATGATGCCTCCTACATATTGAGTTCTCACTCAGTGGTCTTTGCCACTTGTAATTTTCCTCTTGTGGGTTAGCAAACACTCTTTATAACTATATCCACTTATGTTCCCCTTCAACATATTTTATTAAATAGGGAATGTTTTATTACATTTTTTTTATTCTTGAATTTCTTGTCAAAGAATAATAAAATAATAATAAGGTATTTTCCAACAAAACAACAAATTATTAAATTAGGGGGTATTAGATACACCTCCCCTTAAAAGATAACACCGTCCTCGGTGTTATAACTTTTGTTTTTATTCTTCCATGTTAGCCTCTTGGAATAATCCTGGATATGCCTCCTACATATTCCTTTCCAGCTCCAAAATAGCTTCTTCTGGATTAAGGTTCTTCCATTGCACCTTTACCTATCCGATGGTATGGTTCCGGAGTAAAAGTTATCTCATGTTGAGAGTGCGCTCTGATCCCACTTGGAACTCTCCCTCGGGTTCCACCTAGATTACATTCCAATCAATCACATGAGAAACATCATGAACATATCTCTTCAATATACAAATGTGAAACACATTATGTACCATTAATATTGGGTGGTAGGGCTAACGGGTATTTAACCAACCCCACTTTAGCTAGATTTTCAAATGGCCCACAATACCTGGGTGCCAATTTTAGTATATTTGCCGAGGCTCAAGGTGCTTTTCTTTGGATTTACCTTTATGTATACATGGTCACCCACCTAGAACTCTCTAGGATTTCTTTTTAAGTCATCATATCTTTTTTGTTTTTCCTAGGAAGCCTTCAAGTTTTGTTGTACCCGTTTCATAGTTAGTTCCATATCTTCTAATAAATCAAGTCCTAACATTAATCTATCAACATGGCTTCTCCATGAAATTGGAGTATTACACACGCCCATATAAAATTTCAAATGGACTCATACCTGCAAAAACTTGGAAATTGTTGTTATAAGAAAATTCAACTAAGTGTAGGTAGTCTTCCCGCTTACCTGGTTTGTCCATAACATACATTCTTAGCATGTCCTCTAGAACATGGTTTACCTTTTCAGTATACCCATACATTTGATATGCAGTGCTGAAATTTAACTAGGTACCCAAGCCTTTAAATAAGGATTTCCAGAAGTAACCTATAAACTTCTTGTCTCTATCCAAGACTATTACCTTCTATACAGCATGTAACCTAAATATTTATTTCATGAAGATGTCTGTAATATTAACAGCTTTGTGGGTAGATTTGACAGGTATAAAATGAGTCACTTTGCTTAATTTTTCAACCACAATGATGATGGAATCATCTTGTCTGAAATTCTTTGGCAATCTCGTAATGAAATCCATACTGATGGTCTCCCATTTCCATTCTGGTATGGGTAGTGGTTGCAACAATCTTACAGGATGTTGATGCTCTGCTTTAACTTGCTGACATTCAAGGTAGCACGCTAAGTATTCAGCCACTTAATTTTTAATATTTGGACAAAAGAAGTCTTTTCTGATCATGGTGATCATTTTTTGATATCCCAGGTGCCCCGAGTACGATCTTTTATCTAGTTCATATAAGGCTGTCAATTTAATTTCTCTTATGTTAGGTATATATGGCTTGTTTTTATTCAACAATAGTCCTTGTTGGTTTAGGCTAAAGTCTTTTTTTACTTGTTCTTGTTCATTTTTAGCAATCTTTTATTTTAAATTATGATATTCACCATCATAATTCGTAGTTGTTGCTTGCATACAGTAAATTTGCATGCCGACTTAAAGCATATGCTACTTTATTTTCTTTTCCCTTTATGTGCTTTATTTCAAAGTCATACTCGCTTAGAAAGGATAGCCATTTGGCTTGTCTTGCATTCAAATTCTATTGATCAAATAAATATTGAAGGCGTTTGTTGTCTGACATAAGTAAAAACTATCTCCCAATTAAGTAATGTTGCCACATTTTTAAGGCGTGAATTATAGCAACATGTTCTAGATCACGTGCTGTGTAATTCTTCTCATGATATTTTATTTTTCTGGATTCATAAGCTACAACATAATTGTATTGTAGTAAAACTACACCTAATCCTTCATTGCAAACATCCATACATACGACGAAATCCTTGAATGGATCAACAATTTTTAAGATCGGGGCGATGGTTAAAAAATGTTTTAATTTGTTATAACTTTCCTTGCACATTTTAGTCCACTTAAATTTTCTTCCTTTCTTTTGTAAGGAATTTACGGGGTAGGGAATCTTAGAAAAGCCTTCTATGAACTTCCTGTCGTATTTAGTAATTTCCATAAATGATCTGATGTCAAGTATATTGTTAGGAACCAACCATTCCATAATGGATTTTATCTTATATGGGTTGACTAAGATTCCATCCTTGGACAATACGTGTCTGAGGTACTGAATATTTTCTTTGAAAAAGTCACACTTATTGAACTTTTCATAAATTTGTTGTTCTCTTAATACTTGCAAACTATTTTCAGATATTCTTCATGTTCTTGTTCATTCTTAGACTAGAATAATATGTCATTAATGAAGACAACCACAAATTTATCCAAATAGTTTCTTAAGATGTTGTTCATTAAACACATGAATGAAGTAGGTGAGTTTGTCAAACCAAATGGAATTACGACAAACTCATAGTGACCGTAACGGGTCCTAAATGTTGTTTTAAAAATATCCTCATCTTTTATTCGCACTTGATGATAACCCAACCTTAAATATATGTCTGAAAAGATAGTTTCTCTACAGAACTGATCGAACATGTCATCTATCTAGGGAAGTGAGTATCAGTTTTTAATAGACATTTTATTTAGTTGCCTATAATCTATACATAATCTTAGTGTATCGTCCTTATTTTTCACAAACAATACCAGTGCTCCCCAGGGAAACACGCTTGGTTGAATGTACTTTTTATCGATTAGCTCTTGTAATTGTGATTTTAGTTCTGTGAGTTTGATTATGTTCATTCGGTATGGAGCTTTCGATGCTTGTAAAGATCCAGGTATCAGATCGATTGTGAAATCTATATCCCCTTTTGGATGAAGTCCAGGGACTTCTTCCGAAAATATATCTTCGAGCTCCTTTAAAATAGGTATGCCTTCTAGTTAAGGCTTCATATAGTTTTCCTTATCATTCATTATATATATTGCAAATACTTTACATCCTTTTATTACTGACCTCTTCATTTCCAGAGCAGAGATTTATCTGATGGTTACCTTCCCAGTAATTCCTTTCACTTTCATAATATTTCCATTATTCTCATTACATGTAAATGATTTATCAAAACAGTTTAGCAAAACTTTATGCTCTTCAAGCCAATCCATTCCTATTAACAAATCATAAGATCCCAACGTAAATATAGTTACATTCACATGGGTAAGGAAATCATTCAACATTATCTTATAATTTCTAACAATACTAGTAACCTTTCATTATGTACCTGTGCCTAACTGTACGAGCCATGACTTATCAAAATTTTCAGGTACCAAATTGCATATATCAACTACTGTAGGTGAAATATAACTCATTCTTATGCATGGATCAATTAATATAGAGATAGGTTGATTGTTTATCATACGTTCAATTTCGACCATGGAAGTCTAGTGGTCTGCTTGTCGACTTTCTAGTGCAGCACAGATTCTAGGCATGCTCTTGGACATATCCGCAAATGTAACTACTTCCTAGATAGAATGAACATTAAACTTTTGTTTCCTTGCTAGACAGTCTTTAAAGTAGTGTTTCTCTCCACACTCCCAACATTTTAAGAGTTATTTTTGTGTTGGGTTTTTATTAGGAAGAGTTGAGGGTACTCCAAAATCTTGAGGTTTAAAACCTTTCTAATTATTACCCTAATACCCTCTATGATTATTTCCCATGTTTTTATGGAACTTATTTTGTTTTCTTTTAGAATCAAAATTATTTGGCCTTTGCTTTTTCCAAGCTAGTATATTTTCTCTTTTATTCTTGTTTTGGTCCAAACAGAAGTTGGCCTTCCTCATCACTTCCTCTAATGTCTTTGGATTGTCTTATTCAACTTGTACTTTAAACATGAGGGGCGGGAAGCTAAAGAACCACTGTATCTTGGTATTCTAATCAATTATGTATGGGACATAGCGAAGTAAGCTTAGGAACTTACTACAGAGTTCTTTCATTGTCATGGACCTAGCCTTAGTTCATAAAAATACTTGTCTTTTTCTTCGTCATACTGTTCAGATAAATATTTTATTTTAAACAAATTTCCAGGATACATACCTTTCTTTTATACCCTTAACTTTCTTTAGGAATTGCCACTATATATCTTCCTTTCCAATCAAATTATAAATGGCCATTTTTTCTTTCAACTCATCTAAGTAATTATATATTTGGAAGTGATTTTTCATTCTGGATATCCGGGCCTCTGTCTCCTCTCCCTTCTCTATTTCCCCATTACACATGGGTGGTTTGATTTTCTTGAACTCCTCAATGATTTCCTCATAGGGTCTGTAATTTTTCTTCTTTTTATTTTTGTCACTGCTTTCTCTTGACTCTTGTCATTTTATGTGATGTTTAACTCACTCTTCACTTGAAGTGTCAAGGTTATGTTTGGAAAATTCCATCTTCCTACCCTTACATTTATTGTACGAAGCATTTTTCGACAGTTCCTGATCAAAATCCTCATTTTTATCTTTTTCTTCGTTATGGAATTTTGCTAACAAGATAGCGTTCAGTTCTTCTTGAGCCTTCATAATTCGCTCATTATCTTCCTTAACCTTTCTTTATTCAAACCTTATTTCATCCATAGTCCTTTTTAATTTATATTTATTTTCCTGAATTTCATTTAGATCTACACAGGACTCTCCATCCCTCACATTAACCCATTCATTAGTTAAAGGTTGTTCCCAACGATGTTCCTCTTCTGCAAACATTCCCGCATCTACCATATTTCTGCAAAATATATTTGTACTTCTCTTTGTTGTATATAAGAGAATTTTCAAGACAATAAATATGATTTAGTCTGTTGTTTTCTAAAGTAGTAGTGTGTTGAGCCTATTCAGCCCAAGTGCTGAAACCATGCTTTGATACCATATGTAACATACCTCAAGTTTCAAACATAAAAAAATTTCTATAACCATATAACTTTAGACAAAATAAGAAAATACCTAATTGTTATGAGGCATTACAAACAAAATAAATAGTTTTAAGCATAACCCTGGTCATATGAACCGATTTTATTGTTCTTCCACAAGAACCATTCCATAGTTTTGATTCTGCATTCCATGGTATTCTTTCCTCTACGAAATCTGGGAACCGAAAACACAAGGTGCGACAGAGTCCTTCGAACCACTTTCTACCTTCCGCTGCAAAATCTAGAAATCAGAACTCAATGAAATGACCACCTTTTCTTTTGAATTTCTGCCTTTCGCTGAAAACCTTGGAAGTCAGAAACTTCATGAAATGTTCACTTGGTATTTTGACTTTTCAGCTTTTGACTTCCAACTTTCCTCCTTCCACTGCGGACCTTAGAAATTGAAAATATCCATGCAACGATCACTTGGTATTTCGGATTTTCTTCTTTCGACTTCCACCTTTCTACCTTTTGCTGCAGACCTTGGAAATTGGAGAAATTGATGCAACAATCACTTTGTATTTTGGCTTTCCACCTTCCGAATTTCACCTATCCACCTTCCACTATGGACCTTGAAAATAAAAAAACCCACAGAACGAACACTTTGCCTTTCCACCTTCTACCTTTCGACTTCCACCTTTCTGCCTTCCACTGTGGATATCGAAAATCAAACAAACTAATTTTTGTCAGGATATTTTTCTTATTTTCTCCATCCCTCCTTCCACAGGAGGACTCTGGGGTGCGCAAAACACCATTTTCCGTTAACTTGGATTTTATACCTTCAGCACCATTGATTTCTTGCGGCTTAAGTCCCAACCGTTGATCTGATTTTTTGCAGATTCCATAATGAAACCTTTGTAACCAATATCAATCGTTGATCTTCTTTGAAAATAATAATCTCAACTATCGATCTACTTCTTTGGGGATTCCAAAACGAAAACTCCAAGACTATTAGTAGTCATTGATGTTCCTTGTGGATGCAATCTCGGTCGTTGATCTACTTCTTTGCGAATCGACGTCTAACTCACTCTATTTTATGTGGAAATTAGACTTCATAAGATTCAAGTTTTGTTAACATAATTCTTGAATTTCCGCATTCTGCATCTGCTTTCCCCACCATTGATCCTTGCGGCTTTAATACTGATCGTTAATTTGATTTGATGCGAAAAATCGGACTTCGGAAAATTTTGTGAACCGTCAACCTAGATGTGGATTAGATTTGGACCATTGATCTTCTTCTTCGTGGATCAACGTTTAAATTTTTGGGTTCAAGTGTTTCTATTTTGATTTGAGGTTTGGATTTAATGTAAGCTAAATCTATCTGAATATTAACTTGATTCTTAACCCTTCTTGATTCTGTATTCTTATTCATAATTTCAACAATCAAGCCCTAACTGCACTAAGTGGATTAGGGATTTAGATAGAAAAATTTAAGGTTTCCTCTATGTAAAAAGGAAATCATTTTCAACTGTGACATAGGCATAATACATATCTATGCTATAACAACATTACATATCCAGTCAACATTCCAATAAGCATAATTAGGTTGGGAGGAGACGATACAAACAGACAATGCTAGTTAAGTGTAGGAATACACAATACATTATAAAATGAAACAGAAGATTTAATGCATTATATAGAGATTCGTGAGTTATAAAATATTCAAGTATTGGATTCGAAACTATATCAATAACAACCAATCCTACCAACTTATGCTCAGAACAAGTTATTAATCACTGCAACAACATCATTGTACGGATCTAATATACTTCAGAGAAACAAGGATATTTGTTCTACAAAAATGCATAATCCTACTACCTGGAGATGTAGTTGTACATAAACATTTCACATACACATCCTACTGTAACTAGAATTAGTCATAAGAAAAATAGAGTAGGAACCTGGCACCAATGCTAGAAAAACAAAAGTGGAGAAGATGTTCCTCCCAACCAACTCCCAGAGTAGCCAAATTACTTGCACCAGAAACCTCGATCTTATTCGTTGAGCCACAGAGAAAACTATCTTAATGTGCCATCTCTTGCATTACATAGATGTTAATCCACGTCCAATGCTAGCCTCCTGCTACTCATGGACATACTATTAAATAGTATTTTTTCTAGGACTTGGTCATTTATGAGCCTCCTTCTCTTTAGCAACTCAACTAGGAGTGCAGACCTAATTTTTGGGGATGATACGTCATGCATCTTGAGTTCTCACTTAGTGGTGTTTGCCACTTGTCATTTTCCTCTTGTGGGTCAACAAACACTCTTTAATAGCTATATCCACTTTTGTTCCCCTTCATCATATTTTATTAAATAGGGAATGTTTTATTACAAATTGTTTTATTACAAATTGTTTTATTCTTGACTTTTCTGTGAAAGAGTAATAAAATAATAATCACTTGGTATTTTGCAACATAATAACAAATTATTAAATCAGGGGGTATTACACACTAGTAGGTTTTCCATGGGCTAAGTTACCACGAACCAGGGCCATCTACACCATCAAAATCACCCAGGGATCGCACTCGGCCTATACCACACCAACCCTTAACATGGTTGGATTTTTTGTATCCATGGGATTTGAACCGATGACCTTTCCGCTTAAGGGGCGTCTTAACGATTTTTTGTAATATACTACAGCATTATGGTGGCTTATTGGAATCAATAACATCATCCATACATGCAATGAGTTGGTTTATTGTCATTATCCTTCTTATAGTTATTTTTTTGTCTTCATGTTATAATTATTTTAACCACATGCACAATTACTGATTTTTTTAACCTATGGCCATTTTCGATCTTCATGTCATAATTATTTCAACCACATGTTAGCTAAAGTAATGGACTACTAGTTATAGGTGTATTTATTTTGAGTTGGTCTCATTTCTTCATATCTCTATAGAGGTGGGAAACTTGTTGTGCATTGCATGAAGAAAAATTTCCAACCGTTGTCACAAAGATATCAAAGCTAAATCATGGTTGAATCCTGAGAATGATTAATAAATAAAGTGAATTCAATTTATGTCTCTATTTTGTTATTTTGTTTTCTGATTTAGTCTTTGTGTGTTCCAATATAGTTATGCTTGTTATTGATTGTTTTCTTAGTTATACTATTTATCTTATTTTTCCTTTATGCATGCATTAAATCAAGAAACCTATTAAGGGTGAAAAAGAATATTAGTAACACTGTACAAAGATGTACCCATACACATAGCACGTAACTTGAAAATGGGTCAAAGGTTGGATAAATGTTCCTTAGTATGCTACCACTGGAGATGCTTCTTGTTTCATGGCACTCTCTCAATAACTTTAAAAGGATTCAAGACTCTTTGACTTCAACAAAAAGTATTGTGGTTTGGGGGCATTTATAAAATTGTTGCATCCACTTTTATATATATAATTATAACCAAAAGTAATGATTGGTTTTGTTTCAATAGGATACATAAATGACTATAGAACCACTAACTAGTATGGATGGAGACATGATACAAAAGTGTAAGGATACGAGTTGGTGATTTGCTATGTACTTGAATTATGGGGTTTTTTATTATGTCTAAAAAATTATTAGACATAATGGTTTATTTTCATATTCTAAAACATAATTATGCTTAATTATTTTATGTGCATGCATGAAAATTAATTTCTAATATTGTTTGATTAATTCTATAGTATGTACTTAAAAAAAAAGTATGTATATGCATAGAAATGAATCTCAAGACGTTATGTATATGAACCTCTTCAAACGAGGTTTATTGTTATTGATTGATTCTATGATTCCTATAGGATGTGGTCAGCGAGAATTAATTATTGGGGACAGACAATCCGGTAAGACAACAGTAGCTACATATACTATTCTTAATCAAAAGGGTCAAAATGTAATCTGTGTCTATGTAGCAATTGATAAAAAAGCTTCTTAGATGCAACCTTTTATACCTTAGACTTATGGCAATAATATGTATAGTACAATAAGATAAGGTAGTGGAAATTATATTATACCTCTTCTGGTTATTATGGCCCTTCTGGTATCCTACCTAGGTCAGCAACCTCTTACAGCTGATCCCCTAACCTTTTCAACATCCTAGAGTATACCTCTTACTTTAGTATACTTGGAACTATTCATCCCATGGTGGAGGTACACCCCATTGCTCTAAGGTGTGTATTTAATTCATGAAACCAAAGAGGTGTCTTCCAATACCTACACATTTTTTATCTATGGCCTCCCAATTCTTCAATTTATGACCACAAATTTCTACGCCCATAGTGATGACATTCCTCTCTAAGATGCCCAAAATACATAGAGCTTGGTCAGGGACATAATTTACTTATTTTAGGACAATTATAGCTACATGTTTTCTTTGTGCCACTTCCTCCTTTGTTTTATCCAAATATATTATTTTAGGACAATTATAGCTACATATTTTCTATCGTATTCCACCAGATCAAGAAGCTTGGGAAAAATATGGAAAGCCTGCTCCCACATAGATTTATGAATAGCCCTGAGCTTGGGTAGAAGCATTACCTCCTCCAACATTTTATCGTCTTTGCTTGTAGGACCACCTATTCAGGCTTGGTCATATCAGATGTATCTCTTTCATCTCTAACCTTGCTTAGAGCCTCGTCCAACTTTACACCTTGCTTCTTTAAATCCTCTTTCCATTTATCTGCTAAGGCCTATTATCTAGTGGCCTTTTCTGATTCAGTTTGGTAGTTGGTCTTCCACTTCTAAACTGAGCTCATTAAACTATTCATTCAATTTTTGTAGGGATAAGGGATCCCTTCCTATCTTGAGGATATTGGGTGGAAATATGTTACGTTTTTTCCTTTCCAACTATGCTTTGAGGGAATTATTTCCTGTATTGCCTCATCCCACTTGACGGAATTTGACGCCTCGGTTTTCCTTTAAGCTTGTAAAGTTGACACCCTGGCCTTGGAATAAGTGGGAAATCAAGAAATAAAGAGAAATAATCGACTCGACCATTTTTTTATGCTTTAAAAAGACTCACAATACCTCTTTCACCTCGCGATCATGGGACCGAAACACTTTCAAACTCTAGAGCTATTTTGTCATAAATACTCCCAACTTTTACACGAAGGGAAAAATAAACAGAGGCAGTTTGGATTGATTAAAATTCTCACTCCTCCCGTGATAGAAGATAGTTCACTGGCTTCAAAATATTTATAGAGTTCAGTTTGTTGCTTGCGGTTCTAGCTGCTTCAAGGTGCCGGAGAGAATGAGGCTTTACAAGAATAAGTTTTCATTGAGCGGTTGGATCCGAGATTAATAGAAAAAGATAATAATTGGGCCTCATTGAGAACAAGTTTGAAGTAGGGTATGACGTCACTTCGCATCTAGATCGATCTAAAATTTAAGTTCTGGTTCGCCAAAACAGAGAAAAGCGAGGAATCCTGGTGCTTTACAGTTGGAGAGAGCTAAGGTAAATATCGGGTTTCCATAGGGAATGAATGCACCACGAACTCCTATGGACTTGTCATCTCGTTACCAAATCCTTGCTTGAGAAAAAGGGTTGATCACTTTACCGATTTGGATTGGCCCGCGTACAATGACATATTCCTTCTTCTCGGTTCTAGTCAACTATTATTTACATAAAAACAAACAGGGATATTTCTTCAATTGAACCCACTTCATCGGGGATTGGACCTGGGTGTGAAACCGACTGCTTTCTGGTACTTCACCATCATTGTAGATATCATCTGCCTATAAAATAACTAAACGAAGTGACTGGCCCAGATCACCAGCTTACAAACTTGAACCTGCTGTACATGGAAAACTGACTTATCTATTTGGTCGAGAAAATCAATGGATCTTAGGTTCTATATCGCAATATTATCTTCCTTTCTCTTGCAATCTATAGTTACAAATGCTTTAGGAACATCGATGAGGCACATGGCGGATAACATTTTATTGGTATACATGAAGGCTATGTTACAAGAAACGTGACGGGACTATGTTTCTCTAGAAAAATTAAGTAGAAATGAAAGCGAAATGAAAACTACCGTTTCTTATGGTCGTTTCCATTTCTAGAATGGAGAAACCGTTTCTTACGAAATTATTTGTTTCAGACAACGGTTTTAGCAGAAATGTTTTGCGTTTTTCTTAAAACATGGTCTATTGCTGATCGTTTCTTGTGCCAGATGGTGACTTGGAAGTTGGTGGGTGGTAAGTTAGATGAATTAAATGCCAAATTAATTGACGATGGAGTATTCAGGTGGAAGCATACTTAATCCAGTATTATGGAAGGAATCCTACTCTCTTCCGCGTAGCTTCTCTCTTCCGCCCACCGTCGGTCCTAAGTCTACTCAAACTTTTGTATCTCTAGATATGCTAGTTTTTTCCTTTCATAGTTCAGTTTCATACTTTAATGGCTTAAATTGTTCATGCTCTAGACGTTATAGCAACGTGGGAGAGAAATCGCTACTGTGAGCACTTAGAATAGTGAGACAGAGGAAGTGGAGCCACTGATAAGGAGAGAAACACTTTGTGATACTTGGAGAAGCCATTGCGCAAAGGAGGAGAGGCTCTGCTATTGTTCTCTGTGTGCATAGGAAATCCTTTGTAGAGTCACTAGAAATTGTAAGGGCGTTGTACCTATCAACAACATTTGTGAACACTATTTAATCTATGTCTTATTGGATTTAATATCCATTCCTCTCTGCTTTGGATTTTAAGTAGTAGAAGACTGGAGCTCTTCTTCACAACAACTTGCAGGTACGGATCCGGGTTGGAGAGATAGTGCTATTCCTGTGCTTGGCCCACCCACGATGGTAAGTTACATTCCCTTCAAAGAGCTAATTCGCTTCAAGGAGCTCTTGGATAGAGTGATACTTTTTTAATGTTTTCAAACCTTAAACCTAGACTAATTTTTTTCTAGAAGTTTAAATAGATATTTACTGATATTTAGTATTTACTAAAAGAGCCGTATCCGAAATACTAAGTCCTATCGTCATCCATTTTGAATTTTGAACTATAATAGCATATAATCTATATGAAAACACTAATGGCCATCCTATACACTATAACCTTGATTGACAAATTGACAGTGTCTCTACAAATCTATGTGGATGAGTCCAATGACATATTGTCATTATTTTGTAAGGTTTCAAGGAAATAATATAGCACTAGGATCCTTCCAAAAACGGGACTTTGTATGGAAGGACTTTGAGTACCGATCTTAAAAAACTGTCTCTATGGTGCAAATTCACTAAAATTTGCTTAATTGTGGGGGCAATTAATTTCATTCTTTCTGTGCTTGATGATTGGATTGATAAGGCAAAAAATCAGTTCTTTTCCTATGGTTTCCACTATCCAGTGAGAAACTACAACAATATAGAAACACCTTTAGTAGTCAGGCATATGATAAAAGGTTGATTCCTATAACATATTTTAAAGATTCTCCTTTAAGTTTTTAGTGCAACATTTTAAAACAGTATACTGTACACTGGTTAAGAATCAAAACGGTATTGAGTATTTACAAAGTGCATAAAGAAAAAAACATAGTGGTAAAACAAACAAACAAAATGTTATGCTTAAATTCTCACAAAGTATTTGAAACCATTGAATAAATAGAAACATATGCAACGAAATTTTTTGTTTGTGCCAAAAAAATTGTCTTTTCTGAGACAAAGATAGTAGCAGGTGCTTTTCTATTTCAAAAATATGAAAAAATTATGAACCAGATTGTCTAAAATTTAGTGTAGAGTCTAGACTGATGGAAAGAAAATTTATTTTGCTAGACACTACAACAAATCCTTGAATTAGTGTCCATTTTTAGTGTAATTTTTTTTTACATTGAGTGGTCAAACTAAACTCTAAATGGGACACGTCATGGACAAAACTTAAAGCGTCTCAAAAAACATATTTTTTTGCTTCCTAGATAGAATCCTTATGACGTCCAAAATAGCATCTATTTTTTTTGCTTCCAGAATAGCATCCAACTTTGCTTCCTAAAACACGTCGAGGTTTGCTTCCTAAATAACGTCTTATTTTTCGTCCTAGAAAGTGTCCACTTTTTCTTTTTAAATGACATCCCTGTTAGTGCCATATTTTCATCATTAATAGCACCATGTTAGCATCCAATAGTGCATCCATTTTTGCTACCACTTTAGCATACCATTTTGCACCATGTTTTACTTCCAAATATGTGGCAATTTTTTCTTCCAAATTTGCACCAATTTTTGCTTCCTTTTTTGCATCATGTTTTGATACCAAAATGACGCCAAATATTTCTTTTTTTGTTGCACCATATTTTGCTTCCTATGTAATGCCATGTTTTTCATCCAAAGTAACATCTTATTTTACTACCATATCAATGCCATGTTTGGCTTCATCATTAGCGCCACGTGTTGCATCCTTTGTAATGCCTAGTTTCATGTCTTATATTTCTACAATATCAACGTCATGTTTGGCTTCATCATTAGCGCCACATGTTGCATCTTTTTTAATTCCTAGTTTCCCATCTCTCATTTTTTGGACACTAATTTATTCGATTTTAGAAAAATTTACGAATTTTGGTCATTTATTTTGGTCACTTAACTCTCATTGTTTGGTCACTTATATCTTTTTTTGGTTACTAATTTAGTTGTTTTTAATCAATATTATAATATCATTAGGGCATGGAGGATTCGAACCACCAACCTCCTACTTGTAAGGCAAGATCTCTTCCATTGAGCTAGCACCCTTTAAGAATTTGGGAACCTAACTTACAGAGTCCTCTATAATGGTAAAAAGGATCAATACACAACTTTGAGTATCTAATGGTTGGAAAAGGATGATAGATTGTATAAGTTCACAATATACAATCAAGCAGTTTATGAAATCCATAAACCTTTCCAGGAATTTTGAACAAAACTCAAGAAATTGGGGTAATGGGATTGCAAAAATCACTATTCCCTAGAAACAGTAAGTGTACCACTATATGAGACCTATCAACAACAATTATCTTAGTGTGGATGCCAAGGATATAGTAGAATGAATGATCATCCTAGAGCCATGTATAAGAGGATAAATAAGGAGAAGCAAAAGAGGATGATCAACCCAATAGTTGGTGCTTCACATGGATCCTATCCACCATGGGATGAGAAACGTTCCTTCTTCCATCAAGCTAATGAGTATCAACAAGGACAAATGGTTAGGATATATTGTGATGCCGATTCATAATTCTTATTCACTTCCCAGGATGATGTTGTAGTGCTTGCACTAGGAGATATACATGATCCCCAACAACATTGGATATAAGCATATTCATGGGGCCATAGAGTATAGGATGAGGTTGTCTTTGTATCTTTTTCTTTGGAAAACTAGGCATGAATTGAAACACTGGGATAAGGAATAGAATCAGATATACTTACAAAACTACAATCATGACAGGGCATAGGACTATACTCTATAGTCATCGTGCAAATGCTGGAAATGGGTATAATAGCCTAAGGACTATGAACAACATCCATTTAAATATGAACGCAAAACCTTCCATGTCATAGGAATACTCAGTGGCAGTGAGCTTACTGTTTCTAATGTAAAGAAACAAAGAAGCCATAAATGGAAGCTTTAGGGGGATACACATAACATTAGAACACAAAATCAGCACCCTAAAGAAGTTCCATCTAGATTTTGCATTGTAAACAAGAAATCATTCATATTATAGGCAAAATTGACTGTGATCATAAAATAGGTCATATTTTACTTTATATCACAATGTGATTACTCTATTGGTCAGGTTTCCATTTTGGTCACTACAGAAAGATCTGGTCATGAAAAAATCCATAATATTTATAATCCCATTATTATCAATTGGCAGATAATATTATATTTAAATCATAAAATTCCATGTTCAAACACTTCTTTCAATAATCATATCTCATAATGAAAGACATAGAAGATACAAGATTGATAAAATCAAGAAATTACCTTTGATGTCTTAATGCAAAACTTGGTTGATATGACATTGCATACATTTCTCTACCAACACAACCTACATCATACAACAGAAATACATAAATTATTTACCAAAAAGTGGCTCCATGGACTGGACATTGTCTATTTTGACAATTTTCTATACTAGGATTTTGATCATTAGCGTCTAGAGCAATTTTCACATGATATGCTACGATTTTGAAAAATGTTTCCAATGATTGCATGAGTATCTCTGTAATCTCTCTCTTTCCCAAACACACTTCCAGGAGGCAACAAAACTCAATTATGTTGCTCGGTTTGGCTTTTATGCTTCTGGTTGAAAATTTCCTAGTGTCCCAAAAGGACTTTGGGAAGTGAGAAGGAACTTACCATAACTCAAAAAATAAGGATTTGATAGAAAAAATATCAGTTTTGTTGGTTTCACGACATCGAAGTACCTCTAGGGACACCTCTGTCTAATGTCTTTATTGATTGAAAATTATCTATTTTGACGGTTTTCTAAACTAGGGTTTTGCTCGATGACGTGTAGTGCAATTTCTGCACAATAGGGAAATATTTTGAAAACTGTGTCAATAGAGTGGATGGGAATCGTATTCATATCTCCCTTTCCCAAACACACTTGAAGGAGGAAACAGAAATAAATTCCATTGCTCGGTTTGGTTTTAATGCCCCTAGTCGATATTTTCTTGGTGTCCCTTAATGGCCTTGAGAAGCGATATGAAACTCGCAATAACTGGAAAACTAAGGCTCAAATGGAAAAATCATCAATTCCATTAGATTCATGACATCCTAGTACCACTAGGAACATGCCTTCTCAATGGATTCATGAACCAAAAGTTGTCTATTTTGATGGTTTTTTTAAACTAGGGTTTTGCTCAATGACGTGCAGTGCAATTTCTGCATGATAGGTTAAGATTTTAAAAAATGTGCCAAGTGAGTGCATGGGAATCACAATCATCTCTCCATTTCCCAAGCACACTTGCAGGAGGCAACAAAATGAATTTGGCTGCTCGATTTGGTTTCTATGCCCCTAGTTGAAATATGTTTGGTGTCCCTCAATGGCCTTGGAAAGCGAGATGAAAATTGATATAACTCAACAATTGTGGCTACGATGGATAAACTGTTAGTTCCGTTGGATTCGTGACATTCAAATACCGCGAGGGACACCCCTATTTGGTGGCTTCATGGACCAAAAGTTGTATATTTCGTTGGTTTCTAAAATAGGGTTTTGATAAGTGACATGAAGTGCAATTTCTATAAGATAGGATAAGATTTTGAAAAATGTTCCCAGCAACTGTCTGGGAATCACAGTCATCTCACCCTTACCTAAACACACTTGTTGGATTAAATCCTAACTCTGCATCAATATCTTATTAGAAAAGCACGCTAAAATATTCTAAAAAAGTCTAACCCTCCTATAGTTCAAAGCCTACTAATAATGGTTCATTTAGAAGAATTTTCCAAAGGTATCCCACAAATGCAGCAGATGGAACCTGAGTTTAAGAGTGGTGGATTGGGTTAACCATGGAATAAGGGAAATAACAAAAATAAAAGGATATACGTAAACAATGGTAGAGACTCAAGGTAATAACATGACAATGGAAATCATAAGTATTACTCTACGTGACTAGAAACAAGGTATAAATTTAATACTCGCATGGAAGGAATTTTTTTTGTCATTGATCTAAGTAATTGGAAGTATATTTATCATATAGCACATGCAGTTGTAAACTTGTCATCTTTGGTAGGGGTACCCACTACTTCATTGAGTATGGGCTTGGATATAAAGGGGAATCCAAGCAGTTTTGTAGGTTCATGAAGCTAGAACTTTAAACTCATAAATCTATTGCATAAGTAGAGCATGGAGATTTTGCTACAAATTTGGGAGAGGAAAAATGATAAGTTGGATTATCATTCACAAATTAAGTCGAGAATATATAAAGTGTTGACATGAAAAATATCTCAAGGAGTACTAACACGAGTATTGGATATTTTTGAATGAGAATCACCATCGACTGAAGTAGCTCTTGCGGTTAATGTTTTGTTCTACAACTTAAGTAAATATTGTGGTTAATGTTTTCCTCTGAATAGATTTTGGTCTTGGTTTCTATTGTTGAAGCATTTATCATGATTTTAAGGTTGTTTGAGGATGAATTTACCTATTTTGAGGTGATCAAATGATTAGCCATTAACACGTTTCTTACGATTCTTTCTTGATTTTTTATTATAAGAAACATATGGAAAAACATATGGATACTGGTCAATGCCCATATTTAGCATATGAGAAAATGCAGTTTCATATTCATGGGGATAATAATAGTATTTTTTCCATCCTACTTATTTAAAGAGGTTTGTGTACTACCCAATTCAGATACATGTATGAATGGATTGCATGAAAGAGTGCATATGCCAAATGTAAAATAATGAAGAAGGTGTAGGGAAGGTTTGGGCAACATATTTACATGTGCATGATGGTATTGCATGGTTTCTTAAATTATCCATAATGGATATTGGTCAAAACCTACGAAGCAATGACCTCTTATCATGATATGAATATTCTTTGCATGCCTTATAAAAGACATGAATTTTGCTTGGGCTAGCTAGCAAAGCTTGTAAACAACCATATAGATCATATAATATACATTACAACTAATATCCAACCTATATGTATTAATCCTTTTTATTTCTAATTGGTTTAGTATGAAAATCATTTTTTGGTCAAAAGGCATCTAGGCACCTAGTTTCAAGGTTCCAGAGCACATTAGTCAATCTACCTAATCTCAAACGCCATCTAATGAATTCCATGTCCTATCTTAAAATTACAAAATTCCTCAATATCAAAACTCAATTATGATTTTTAAAATCATTTTATAGTAATTTCTTTTATAAAATTTGATTAATTAAAAAAATAATAATTTAATGATTAAAATACATTTTTCTTATATCTAAGATTAACCTAGTCTTTAATTCCAAGTCTCATCCTTGAGTCCTATAACTAAAATTGTAATTTTCTTTTTAAATATTAAATTATTATTTTTATATTTTTCTTTTTGTTTTAAGAAAACAAAGGAGTTGGGCCATTGAATCATATGTCTCACAATATCTTTTTAAATATTAAATTATTATTTTCAGATTTTTCTTTTGATTTTAGGTAAAAAAAAGTGTTGGCCATTGAATCCCATGTCTCACAATAAACCCAATCTCAAAGTTTAAGCTGGCTTATCCCAATGTCAAGTCATATATTATAGGTGTGAAGGGAAATTTAAAAAATAAATATACCTTTTATATTGTAGATGAAAATTAAAAAAATAAATATACCTTTAATAAAAAATAAAGGTGCAAAATATTATTTTATGACCTTACTTACTTTTAGGCTTAAGTTAAATAGGTTACATTCTTGCATAAATATTTTAAGTTAAATATGTTACATTCCTAAATATGGGTCTTTTGTCCCATTCCTAGCCTTGTGCCAATGTCAAAATTTCCATTAAGTCAAGTACGGAGGCATTGACGGGAATATCCAGGAGAGCCTGTGAGTAAGATAGTAATGCACAGTGCGTTAACAAAACTCTCAATATAAAGTGGTGTATGTTTTGTTTATGCTACATGTGCCATATGCATATAAATACCACCAAGTGACAAATACGCCATGGGAAATGCAACAGATTTAGATGTCAAAGTTTTTTTTTTCACATGCAAAAAGTGAGTTCACCAGAGTCGTTACAATCCAAAGCATCAAAGCATTTCCAAGTTTCTCCAAGTTTCATAAGTTAACGCCAGCAAATATCAATGGATCAAGCCTATGCTTACATGTTTATGTTGCTCGTTCCTTTTTTTCAGATGGAAAGATCCACGGGAAACCCAGCAATACTTCCCCACATTCCTGGATGGTAGAGGTTTACCGCCGGCCATCCTAACAGAAGGCCTAACCCCAGAGGACTCAAGGCTCGAACCCGTGACCTCCCCCCGAACCGAGAGAGTGTGCGCACGTCTTACCAATTGAGCTAACCCTGGGACTATGTTGCTCATTCCTTACAGATATGATGAGAAAGACTATTGTTTCCTACCTTTATTAATGCTTATCATGTTGGGAAATTTACAAAAATAACACAGTATATATTAGTAGTCCGAGTTGTGATATCGCGTGGATGTAATACAAAAATGGATCTTATATGGCTGTGATGGAAGAATATCATAAAAAAAAACCTACTGCATTTATCTTAAAAAAAACCCACTGCACCACGCTTTGTCGTCTGAATTGGGGTTTTGGATCGGTGAAATCTTGGCCAACGATTTTATTCAGCGGGAAATTGTTTCAAAATTACTGGGTTTTATTGAAACAAAAACATAAAGCAATCTCAACAAGTCAAGCCGAAAATTGCTCCAAAATTAGTGCGTTTTATTGAAACAAAAACATAAAGCAATCTCAGCAAGCCCTACTTGTCAATTGCATAATGTGCTTCTCCCACACTCGTTATTATTTTTTCTTCCGTTATTATTTTTTGGTAGCCACATTATTATTATAATAATATATTAATTAATTAATACATAAACGTTTATAGCTGAGAAGAGGTTGATTATTTCATTGATTATCAAGCGAATCAAATATTTAGTTAGTTGATTTAAGAATGGGTTTAATTAGTTGGTCAAACAAGAGATGGATTTATAGATTTATTTAGGTGGAAATCATATAAAAAGAGTTAGATTTATTTTAAATTTAGATTTATTAAGTATGGAAAGATTCAAATTTTTAAGATGTAATTTTTTTAATCTTAATTTAATTTTTATTATATGTCAAGAAAAAATGTACATTTTTAGAAATTTGATCTGAAATCTAAATTTAATTTGACCTATGTTGGTTTTATTTTTTTTATTTTTATTTTAGGAGTTTCTATGAATTTTTTTAATTACTTTTTATTTTTGAAAAGTTGTAAGTCAAGATGGGAAGGTTGCCTCAACATCTCCTCCTTAATGGGTTGTAGACACTTCATTGTTCTTTAGTGCAACAAGAGAGATTGAGGTTTAGCAAATAATTTAAAGAAGTTACCATCACTTACAAGTCTTTAGTCCTCCCACCAAAATGTAAGGATTGAAATTCCCAATGTTTTTTCTAACATTTACACTTGTTTCTAGATTCTTGTATTGCAAATTGATTACTTCTATAAATACAAAAATTAAGGATTATTTTCCACAAGGTTGAAGTACAATCCCTCCCTTAAATAATGAGTCTAAAGAGGTATATCTTAGAGAAAGATTGCTTTTATATTTTTCTGTTGTCTATCTCGATTTGAGTTCCTTCCCCTTTTCAAGGATGGAGAGAATGCAGAACTTTCTTCAAAGCTCCAACATAAGAAAGGGATTTAAAAGACTTGAGGAAATGAACCTTATGCATTCAAGGAATTTCCTGAACTTCATATGCTTCCCCGTCAAAAGGATTCTCTAACTTAGAGCAATTGCTACCTATTTTGAAGCAATTTCATTGTCTTTGGAATTTTTGGGTTAACCACTCTTCCACTGCATTGGATTAGCATTCTCATAATTTATCCTTTCTTTCGATATGCTCTTGTTCTTCTATGGCTTTGGGATTTTCCTTTTAGGCTTCAATGACCCCCTTACAAGAACTATCCAAGCTATGAGGATTTTGAACATGTGACCTTCTAAGAGGAAACACATGTTCTTAATTGTTAGGCCCACACAAGTTGTATGGATATTACAAAAAAAATCCACCTTCTTTCTCGGTATGGTATATGATTAGGCATTAGATCTCAATGGAGTTTCTATAGTCCAATGTACAAGATTTGTCATCAAGTCTAAATTATGGTGGCGGTGTTTGTTTTTTAGCAATTGGAATCAGTAACTTGTCAATATTACATTAGTGGGGAATAGGTTCATTGTCAATGGCTACCACTATAACCCAAGATTTTATCCAATAACCTGCAAGTCAAATATACCAATAACTCACGACTTAGCAAGGGCCAAGATGTCTGCTAGGGGTGCCTACCCTTCTAGCCTTGTCACAATGGGCCAATGTCTCATTAGGGATTTGAACCTGGGTGGGGAGAGTGTGAATATTATCTCCTCACAATTCAAGCTATCACCCATCGACGTGGTATTTAATTAATAATTAATAAAAAATATAAATAAAATGAAGTAGCCAATTTTAAGAAGAAATGAGGATTTCGTCTCAAACAAATGTCTCAAAAATGTTGCTCATGTAGTAGTGATCCCTCTCTTTGAAGCTTCCAGTCCTATAATTTTGTATGTTTTTGTGCTACTCTATGGCCCATCCATCTAGACCAGTCACTAGAATAGAAAGGGTTGAAGTTCTCATCAACAAAGGAAGCATGCATAAAATTTTCATTTAGTTTGTAAAGTGCCATATCACATGACTGGAAACATTAACTTTAGGGCCACATAAGTATATCTCTTATCAAAAAAGGAAGCACACATAAAGTTTTCATTTAGTTTGCAAAGTGTCGTAGCAAATGATTGGAAACATTAACTTCATGTCTAGAGACGTATATATTTAAAGGAGTCATGTATACACTATTGGCATGCATCATACATCAAACTGTTATCCAAAGGTGTATGTCCATCATCAAGGTAAAACATTTTCAGATAAACAAGGGTTTCAATTACGAAGGAATGAAACCATTTCATATACATCACTATAAAGCTTGTTAATTTCACTAGATTTCACCATGGAAGAATTTTTAACCTACCCATGGACAGACCAAATTGAAAATAAATATGAATGAAAGAAAAAAATATATAAAAATACTAAATGGAAAAAAGACCTACAAGAATCCTCACACCTTGTTATCAGAAAAAGTCAAATAGAGGATACAGATCTAACATTAGCAGAATATGGGTAAGAGATTTGGCATAGGAATGATCGAAAGCAATTTAGATCCAATTTAACTCGGGTATGTATTTCTTTGGTGGGTAAGGAGCCTATTTAACTCCTTATGTGTTTAGATATTGACTTGATCTTTAATAATCATGGGTTTGCATTATCAAGATACCTTCGAGTTTGATCATTTTACTATGTAAAGAATTTTTTGATTCATTGATCAATGTGATATGAGTTTGAAAGTGAAAATTTTTTAGAGTTAATCCATGTATGAAATTAGCATGACCTCATGTGTTAAATTTCTCATATCTAGGGTTATGATTTAACCTAGATTGTGCTAATGTGTGTGATACTACATGAGGATGATATGACGATTATCCCATTGCAAACTTTAAAAGTACATGTCCAATATGGTGACTATATCAAGATGATCGTTGTGACTTCTGCATAAGGAAAAATATAACGAGGGAGGACTTTCTATGCCAATTTGTTTTTATTCTTTGTATTGTCATGACATGTTTCATATATGTGATTGGTATACTCTTGATGGAATATACATAATATATGGATGGATGCTAAGACTATGTCATTACATAAAATTGATATTGGTAATTGTTGAATATCGAACTAAATTTAACTTGTAGGAAATATCCACAGGAGGAGGTTGATGTGACTTTCTCATATGAAACGTAATGAAGTATACATATCATGTTTATGCTTAAAGGGAGAAGGGTGCTGAGGTATAGAGGGATTACAAGGATCCACAGAATGTAGGATCGGTTATCTTAGATATTCGTCCTCCTAGGTGTCAGCATAGAGTCAACAAAAGAGAATCTTGCAGACATTTTTTATTGATGTCTTGTTCCTTACTAGATTAGAACAAATGGTAATTTTAGAGATCAAGAGGGAGCCAAATATTTTCCTCAAAACCCAGTAGAATTATAATACAAAGTAGATATGTGATATCCATTGAGAAATTTATTCAGCGAGCCTTCTAGTGATTTAGAAGTGAGCCAAGTCTATGAGTCGTCCCTTTAAGATGAGATGTTGGGGTTTCCTCTATAGCTGAAGACAATCCTATGTATTGTGACTTGATCTTTCCATAGAGTAGAACAAAGATATCCGATAAAGTCCATCAAAGTCTGTCGTCTAGCTTCGCAGTAGGTAAAATGAAAAATAATACTCAAATATGTCAGTTCAAGGAAATTTCACATAACAAATGAAACCGCTTTAAAATTTAATAGAAATTTGACATCCTCAAATGAATCGTCAAAAGTTGAACCAATTATTCTGAATCTTTAATGAAAAATCCACCAATGCCATAAAACTTGAGCAGCTAACTGTTTTTTTCCTTGAGAGATGTCCACTTATAAGGCCAAAGATTAAAAACATTTGATCCACTTCTTCAAAGTAACACTATGGGAATTATTGAAATGCTTGTTTCTTTCTTCCATTTTAAACCAAGACGAAAATGTCCTAAAGAGTACAAAGAAAGCTATATTTTGTGTTAATATTGATATCCACTTCTTGTGCCTTGGATGTTCTTAGTAAAAATGAGGGTATGGATGGGGGGGTTGTCCAAGACAACCTTGTAGGGTGAAATTTTGGTATCACCATGATAGGCGGTATTGCACTACCTTTCTGCAAGGGGGTGTAGGGGGGGTAGGGGGACTACTAAACCCAGTGGCCATATTATCCAATGTAAAACCCAATGCCTAACAATATTTTTATGGTAAAGACTTCACAACCTCTATTAATTGTTATTAACTCCAATATCTCAAGTTTTTCAGTATCTAGAAGTATTATGACATGTACCATCATCGCAGACATCATCGTTGCCATCATCATCATCATCATCAATTCCATATGGTACATCAACATGATATTTATCATCATCCTCATTATCATCATTGTCATCAGCATTAAGTACATGATCAACAAAATCATCGTCGTCATTTTCATTATGGTCACACATATGCCATTAGTTTTCTGAATCATTCATCGACATTAAGGTTCATGTCATGTAATTGTTAACGTCATTTATATCTCGTTACAGTAATTTCGATGATAATAGGGTTGTTTATATTTTGTTACATGCATTTTCATGCCATTAGAATAAATTAGGATCCAAAAGTGATACCACATGCATAATCATCATTGACATCCACATCCACATAGTCATCACCATCATATAATAAATCAACATCATTGTCAAAATTGTAGTCATCATCAATATATTGTGATAATAATGAGAAAGGAGCCATACTACCTCACAAGAATGGATGATATAGTCTTATACTTATCAAATCATATCCATACGCTCCATCATAATTATCACAATGCATCATCGTCATTTTGTTAGGGCCAATCATATGCCATTAGGGTCTATCAAATATTGTTGGGGACACTCAAATGCCACTAGAGCAATTTAGGTGACATTAAGGTAATTTACCCCTCATTAGGATTAATCAAGATCCAAAAGTGCCATGATTATGATCATTTAGGTGTCACTATTATAAATCCAGATCCAAAATTACTATCACATGAATCATGATCATTGACATTGACATTGGTATATATGACGTTATGTCAGATGTTTTCCGAACATAATTCCTAGCTCTAAACCTAGTGCAATTCCTAGCGTAGTTCCTTTCGAAATTTCTGGCATTATTCAAGGCACTATACCTGGGTCTATACCTAGCTCTATGTTGTATGTTTTCTAGGCGCAATTCTTGGCTCTATACTTGGCACTATGTTGAATGTTTTTCCAATCGAAATTCATGGTGCGATTCCCATCATTAACCCTAAATTAATATGTGGTTCTATGTTATTCATGATGTTTTCTTGGAGGCTATTCTTGGCGTTATATGCGATGCTTTTGTGGATGCTAATTGGGACATTAATTGGGATGCTAATTGGGATGATAATTGTGATGCTAATTAGGACACTAATTGGGACGTTAATTGAGATGTTAATTATCGTCCAAAATAGCACCAACTTTTAAAAAGGGACGATAATTGGGATGCGAATTGGGATTCTAATTGGGACCCTAATTGGGACGATAATTGGGCTGTTAATTGGGATGTTAATTAGCATCCAAGATAGTGCCAACTTTTAAAAATGGATGCTAATTGTGATGCTAATTGGGATGTTAATTGGAACTCTACTTGGGATTCTAATAGGCATGCTAATTGGGACAATAATTGGGACGTAATTGGGATTCTAATTAGCGTCCAAAATAACAACAAATTTTAAAAAGGGACACTAATTGGGATGCTAATTGGAACACTAATTGGGACTCTAATTGGGACGCTAATTGGGATGCTAATTAGTGCCGGAAATAGTACCAAATTTTAAAAAGGGACACAAATAACGCCATTAAAAGTGCCATCCTGTGGAAAAGCATCCACTTTGTCCAAAAAATGATGAAAAATACACTAAAAGTGATAGTGGAAGCTAAAATGGAAGCTAAAAGAGATGCTAATCACAAGGTGTATTACGTCATGCTAGATAGACCTTTGGTGTATTATCATATCCAATGCCATTACCATTGGTCCAAAAAAGATGCAAACAATATTTTATTTCATGTAGATTACCATTGATTAGGCACTTTTTCATATTCATGATGGATGGTCATTTGTTCTCATAGTTATTCCCTTTATTCAAGAAATTTTAATGCATGATCAAATCCAGAATGACCCCTTACCCTAACAACTGTACACTCTAACTGCTATTTTAATAGGCTAAAAACTGCTATAGGTAATAGTAATGCCACTAGAAAAATTAAAAATACATACTTGAAGCAAGGTGTTGACCACCCCTTTCACACAAAATGCCACATATTTTTATTTGGAATAAGAATTTCCAGTAAAGAGACTCTAACTGAGATACCAAAAGTATTGTAATGATTGCTAAATCTCATGTACTATTTCCTTCCATGACTGCTACAATAGGGGCATATTTATTCAGTTTAAGAAAATAGTTATCTTGAACATATGGCAATTAAATAGTTAGAGACATGTAGGGTGTAAGTTTTAACTCATGTAACCAATGTCCAACACTTCCATCAACATGGTCCTCCCTTTTCAGTCTTTTATTAGTATTGGAAACAAGAATTGAATAACTGTGTTGTAGAGCATTGTTGTCGAGGACACACTGTATTAGAAAATATGGATTTGATATTATATTTTGTTTTTAATTTTCTTTGCAAAATCATTGAAAAACGAAATTCTCAAGTTCTTTGCAAGTGTTTGAAGAATGGGTTGGCGATTCCTAAAAGGATATGCAGCAGTGCAGACATTTTCTACAGCTGATTGGGAAAAGTTGCGTGTTTCTTTTAGTAGACATGTATTATGTACTAAATAGAACATGTGTAAACATGTGAAAATGCGTCATTGATTTTTCCTATTCAAAGTTGAGGTGAGTCTAAAATCGGGTAATGGATTGTAGAAATGAACCAAGGGATCAAAATAGATCAATGGTATCTACTATAAATACAAATTTTTAATTTTTTTTCATGGAAAAATATAAAAAATAGAAATATTTGTTGTTTTTTGTTGCAAACGTCTCTGTAAAAGCATATAAAATAGACCAATTTTGCTTTCAAACAAACTAAATATTTTTTTTAAGACAAGTTAGGTTGTTAACAAATTGCTAGTGCTTCAAAGAATTGATTGGCTCTGCTGTGATCAAGGGAATTGTTGTGCATTTGCAATTGCAATTATTTGTGTAATCTCTTTGTTGTATGGCAGCATGATTCAAAGCAATAGAAACTTAATGTAGGATGTTCTTAGGAAGAGACATCTTAGTTATGAAAGGTGCCTTTGGAAGTTTGTTATGGATTTCATATTACTTTTAAAGTAATTCTGAAGGGTTGTGCACAAAGTTGCAAATAGTTTTAAAAAATGTTTAGGTTTCAATCAGTTCAAGATGTGTGAAAATTTTGCAAAAGATGATAAATTATAGGCGCAAAATTCCCAAACAACATACTAGTAAATTGTAGGAGTATATTAGAATTGGTTTAAATTTGGATCATATTGGATTGTTAGAGACAATTTATGAATAAGAGCTGAAAATAAATTTATGCCCATTTTGTTGGAATTGAAAAACAATGGCTCCAGATTTATAGAGGAGATACCCTCCATCTTTTAGATTTTTTTAGTAGCCCTAGAAAAATCAAGATTTGTTAGTAGTCACATTACTGTAAGCAGTGACAGACTTTAGGTATTGGGTTAGAGGTAGTTTACGAAAAAAATTACTTTTTAACTAGGAATCAATAAAACCAGATTTTATAGATTCGTTTTTAAGAATTTAGACTATTCACAACTACAGAAAAATCATTACATAAAAACCATAATCAAATTGAAATTATGAACAGAAAAATCATTATATAAAATCATTACTATCGATTCCAGTTTACATGTTTCTCCCATTTTAAATTGTTTCTCTGTTTTTTGTTTACAGACTTACATATATTCATTTATAATATATGTCCTTGTTTGTTTTGACAGAGTGTTATTTCATATTTATCCTAGTATCTCCTATTGCAATGGAAGAAATCTCATCAGCTGCACAAAGCAGAGCACCTATTTCCAATCAGAAACCCCCCATAGCAGTGTCAAAATCCTCTCAAAACAAGGAATACAAAGATGCAAAGAAGGCTTTTGAATCTAGGCTATGGGCAGCAGTCAAATGCACTCAATCATATAGTGGGGGAACAAGTGGCGCAACTGGTTCAAAGGTTTGGTTTTTCCCTTACTGTAAGATGCAAAATTCAGGGAGTGTAGCAAGAGTTCGATGGCATCTGCTTGGAATGGTAAAAAAAGCAACAGATAAGTGTATGCAACAATGTGCTTAGTATAGAGAAAGCTTCGATACAAAAACAATTTAATGAATTGGAAAATTTGAAACAGTTTGAAGGTTCAATTGAAACCAACAATTCAGCCAGTGGAGCAATGATAGGTGGTCCACAAAATTCTTCTCAAATTCATGCTTCTACTTCCTAGCTTAAGCTTAACAACCTATGGGATGTAAAAGGGAGAGGAAATATTGATGCATCTGTTGGGAGATTTGCTTTTGCAAATGGAATAGATTTTAATGTTTGTAGGTATCCTATTGGACGGACATGGTCAGAGATCTTGTTAACACTGCCCCTAAAGGTTACAAACCTCACATCTATGAAAATATAAGGACAGTCGTGTTTTCAAAAGAGAGGGCTTGGATTGAAGCTGGACTTCATGACATTAAATATGGTTGGAAGGACTCCTATATCTCTATTGTTTCAAATGGTTGGACAGATGTCAATCATCGTCCTCTTATAAATATTTCAGTTTCTAGTCTAAAAGGGGTTATGTTTTAAAAATGTCATGACACTACAAGGAAAATAAAAGATGGTCCATATTTGATGGGTCTCTTCAAAGAAGCAATAGATGAGGTGGAAAGAGAAAATGTGGTTCAGATTGTTACAGACAGTGCCTCAAACAATGTGCTTGCTGGGGGTTTAATTGAGGATGAATATACAACAGTTTTTTAGACTCCATGTTCTGTGCATTGCATCAAACTCCTGCTAAAAGATATCAAAAACATTGCCTAGGTTGGAAAAACTATAACTAAAGCAAAGATGCTACATATTTTTTTTTATTAATCATGCAGCATCCATAGCAATTTATATAAAACATGCCAACCTCCAACTTCTTCGATATGATGAGACTAGATTTGCATCTGCATTCATTATGTTGCAACATCTCATCAAAGTGCGTCAATATTTGAGGGAGATGGCCGTTTCAATGGATTGGCAGAGGTGGAAGGGTTCTCATGTTGGGGATGGGATACAAGTTGAGGATATTATTATTGGCTCTTCTTCTGAGGAATTTTGGAGGGTGGAGGATATTGTTACCCTCATCACACCTATTGTTTCCACCCTTCACATGTTCGATAGTGATTTTCCATGCTTAGGGGACGTGTTTGAGAGTATGGATCAAATGAGAGAGAAGCTTCGTGACATAATGGAAGATGAAAATTCTAGGATCGACAGGGACACCTGGAATGAGGTGTAGTATCTTAGTCTGATAAGGTGGAAAATGCTTCATAGTCCTCTTCATTCAATTGCATTCCTACTCAACCCCAAATGGTTTCACAAGAAACCATCTTCAAATGTAGAGTTGATGCAAAATCAAAACACCTTTATAAGTAGATGTTATGATCATGATGATCGCATTGCTTTACGACTTAAGTTGGGAAAGTTCTTGAGATATGAGGGACACTTTGCAAATTAATATTATGCATATAATAGAGAGAAACTTGGACCCATAGAATTTTGGATACAATATGGTATAGGAACTCCCTTGCTTCGTCAGTTAGCTATTCGCTTACTTTGATAGGTATGTTCAACAATCAATACATTTACTATGTTCTCATGTTTAAGCACTTTATTTTTATTTTCATTTCAGTTTTTTTTCAAGTTTTCAAATGTACATTCTTAAATTTTAATTACATAATATTAATTTTACTTCATAGGTGACTAGTTCATCAGCATGTGAAAGAAACTGGAGTGAATATGCTTTTATCCATTCAACAAAGAGGAATCACTTAGGCACACAAAAGGCACAATATTTGGTGTTTGTACACTCAAATATACATATGCTATCTCGACAACAATTTGAGTGCCAAATAGGGCCTAGTAGGATGTGGTATTATGGCAGTTCACAGGATGATGGAGATGATGATGTTCCACTTGAGGCGTTGCGAGAAAATGCTGAAAACATGCTAGATAACACTATACATCATTTTTTTTGGAAATAAAAATATTTTATTATTGTAAAAAACAGAGGTATAGAGTCACCACCAGCCCGCAATCCATCAGCAGGCCCCATTTAAAAACCACAGACCATTAAATACTTTACATTTCCAGAATGAGGACCCAACAATAGGCCCTACTTAAAAGCCATAAACCATTACAGAATTATCATTTCAAAAATGAGGGAGATCCCCACCATGGAAGGGTTCAATCTCGACACCTATACTCCTAGCTTTAGAACCATGCTGACCTACAGACTCAAAAATTACCGACATATGCATAGACACAAAATTACAATTCCTAGACCCATCCCTCAGCATATTCAGGGAGAAAAACCAACGTTGGATATGCTCAAGCTCTGCACCATACTGGAGCACCGCAACTGAGTCCCATCTTCAGGCCACTCCCTGCTTTGACCCCCATACTGTCTACTAGGTCCTCCTTCCTGGTTTTGCTCCATCCCTGGGTGGAAGAGAGCGATGCCTAGACGCGAGGCAATTTGATCCACCTTGCAGTGCATTAGTTGTTGTTTGACACCCTGGTCGTGGAGATGCTTGAGGATATGCCCGCTCTCTGCATGGAGCTTCTTCCAGGCCTGAACAGGAACGTCATCACCCTTGGCCTTAGCCTCCGCTTCTTCCTTTGTAGCCTCCACCTTGATAGTGGCTTGGGTAACCATATTCATTATCACCCAGTATATCATTATCAACCAGTCATGGGCCGAGGCCCAGCCCACCGTGGAGCTAGAGTCAACAACCCATTCCTCCACCTCTACCCTGACTTCCTCTATTGGCATCATCTTAAATTGCTTCCATAATTGCTTCTCCAGCCTTTCCGTGGCTTTGTGAGCTTCGAGAGGAATGTGATATTTGAAAATTTCTGTCACAGCCTGGGCTTGGAGCTGAGCTCAAGTCGCTATGCTCCTGCCCCTCTTGGCCTCCCTCTTCCCCTTGTCACGGGTATAGGAAGCATAGCTACCTTCACTGAGCCTCCCAAAGCCACCCCAAGGAGGAGCTATCACTTTGAACCTCTGCAAACACTTAACTAAAACTATTTGGTTTTCCACCCTACTCCTTTTCTAAGCAGTCTGCAAACCATAGAAAGTTATCTCCTTAAGGCAGGTGACGAGGCGAATGGTCAAGATGTTATTAATAGGATGGGGACCTCGCATCACCTTAATGGTTCTGTACCTTCCTTCGATCCTCCTGCACCTGAAATCATCCATCTCCGTGCATGGCATGGGTTGGGACCTCATACCTATCGTCATAGCTCGATATTGCTCTCGCAGTGAATTTGTCATGTCTTGCTTATCACAACGAGATACGTACTCAATATTAATGATCGGAGGATTTTCTTGGATTACCATGAACCTACCCTTCATGATTACACGTGGGTAGGGGTGAGGACTAAAGGTGGCAACCTCCTAGCCCTGTCATCCTAATGATTATTCCCTACTTCATTCTCCATCTGTCCATTCCGGCTAATGTCCAATTGAGCCAGCTTTTGGCAACGTGGGATCCATTGATCCCCCCCAAAATCCTCTAGCCATCCCATCCTTTTGACTCCAATTTCTTCCACACCAACATTTTCCATCAAATTTGCGACTTGGTTACAACTTCTGTAGATGTGGTGAAAGGATACAGTCGGGTTCGTCAGAACCAAGCATCGAAGGGTCTCAATCCTACTCTCCAAGTGCCATCTCGATGACACTTTCGATGTTGTTCGACCATTGGCTAGTTGGTTCATCATCTGTATGATGATGTTTGAGTCTCCCTATACCATAGCAGGGAGCCAACCTTCCCCAAGCATCATCCACAGCTCCTGAATCAAACCTTCAAGCTCTGCGGCATTGTTCGTATTGAGTCCTATCAATCCATGGAAGACCTGAAGAATTTCCCCTTCCACATTTCTACACATGCCACCAAAACCTATTGCACCAAGGTCGCCTTTTGCCGCCCCATCAAATTTTAGCTTGAACATCATGCAAGGCGAGGGGTTCCATGACTAGGGACTAGACACTCTACATACCTTAGCTCTCTAGTGCATCCTGTTCAACATTTATTTGGATAATTGCCAACCCTCAGCAATTATCCACTCTTGATAGCTGAAATATTTATCCTCCTCAGTCCATTCCTTACTGCGCACTGTCTCAATAAGATTCAAGCACAGCACTCTCCATGTTTCTTTCGATGGAAGGTGCTTACCCCTGAAAATTCACCCATTCCGCTCCTTCCAAACAACCCAAAGGACTTTTCCTGGAAAGGCCTACCACAGGAAGTGAAAAATGGGGTTGTTGAAATATTTTGTGTTCCAATCCTTCAAAGTTCTTCTCGGATCCCCTCTACATCTATTGCTTCTTCTAAAGGCCTAAGCCCCCCTATCCCAGAGTTTCGATGCAAATGAGCATGAATCCAGTAGATGATTTGTGCTCTCTTCTTTGCTTTTGCACATAAAACATTGAGAAGGGCCTAGGGGACCTCACCACTTCAAATTTTCTCCAGTTAGAATTCTTCGGTGGGAAACCAACCAACAGAAAGATGCCACTTTTGGCCATGGGTTAGTCTGCCAAATCTTGATCCATATTGAATCTTCCTCCTCATGTCTTCTTATCCTTATGCCATAAGCTTCCTTAATGCTAAACATGCCTTTTTTGAGATATCCCCACCATAGAATATCCTCTTCTTCCTTGTGCATTATGCATCACTCCTGAAGTTCCATTATGAGGGCCTGGAAGTCCTCCTTAGTTATTGTTTTGTCCCCTTCAATATATACATTCCATCGTCTTTGATCTTCGCGATTACCCTCTTCCTAGTAGTGGAAAAACTTGGATCTACCTTCCATTATTCCTCTGACACGAATATGTTGTCACCTTGGCTCATTCCCAAGTTTAGGAAGCTGATTCCAAGAATCATCCCAGAAATTTGCTTCCCTCCCAACCTTGATCTCCCAAAAACTGTGCACCTGGATTAACTTTTGACCTGCTAGCACCTTTGACTAGATATGAGATCCAGGAGGCTCGTAATTGAATCTTATTAGTTGTATCCTTGGGAGGTCCCTAGCATATTTTGCATACCAAATCTTAGCTCATGGCTCCTACATATATTTGCACTATCTCCACCAAATTTTAGCTCCTTGAAATTCCCCCATGATTTCAAGGTCACGCAAGCCCAGCCCACCTTTATCCTTCGGAGCGAAGATTTTCTCCCAGCTAACCAAGGATAATTTCACCTTAGCCTCTCTTGCTACCCATAGGAAGTTTTATTGGATGCTCCTTATTTCCTTAATGATAGCTTTGGGAGCTGACAAAATTGAAAATAGGTAGACTGGCATAGCTTAAAGGATCGATTTCACCAGGATTAGATGGCTTTGTAAGTTCAACGGTTTCAGAACCGAGCTTGATAACCTTCCTTTTATTCAATCCATGAGATCCTACCAAGAAGCCCTTTTTATGGTTCCTTTGCCCAGAGGCACCCCCAAGTACTTGGAGGGAAAGGTCCCTTTGGAGAAGCCCAGAATTCTAATGATATTCCACTGAGTTATTGGAGCAATGTTTAGGAAGAATACATGAGATTTCATCGCATTGACTGCAAGCCGAGGGCCTTGGCAAATATTTTTAAGCTCTTCTTAAATGCTTGGCCTTCTTGGACTGAAGGGTGCCCAATTAGCGTCATGTCATCCACAAATTGTTGGTGTGTATGTTTTTCCATTCCCTGGTGGGGCGAGAGACCCCTAACTTCCCCTACACTCACTTGGGATTGGATGAGTCTGCTCATTCCTTACGCCATTAAGACAAAGAGAAATGGGGACAATGCATCCCCCTATCTTATTCCACGAGAAGGAGCGAAGACCTACATTGGAGAACCATTGACCAGAATTGAGAAAAAAGGGGAAGTGACTACAGCCATGGCCCATCCTACCCATGCCTCATTAAAACCATAAGCTTCCAACATCCTTTCGAGGAACTGCCAACTGATTTTGTCATATGCCTTTGCTATATCAATCTTGATGAGCATTCCCAGTTGCTGGGTATGTTTCTAGGAATGGATAGTATCATGAACTGCAATGATACCATCCATGATCTTTCTGCCTTCTACAAACCCAGATTGCTCAGGACTAATTAGACCCGGGTGAAAGGGTTTTAGGCAGTTTTCTATCACCTTGGAAATGGTCTGGTATATTACATTACATAGGGCTATGGGGCTGAATTTATCCAGGGAGTCAGCACCTTCCCCCTTTAGGATCAGAGAGAGGAATGTTGCATTGAAGGCCTTCAGAACTCCATGCTTGCATCTTGATTCTTCCACAATTTCCTAGACTTCCTCCTTGATCATATCCCAAAATAAATGAAAGAAGTTGGATGTAAAGCCATCCAGTCCAAGAGTCTTTCCCTGAGCCATCTGGTGTACAACTTCTTTGACTTCCTACATGGTTATAGCGCTGCTCAGGGCCTCATTATTCTCCCTAGTCACCCTCTGAGGAATGAGACTGATGATTCAAGCAATATCTTGATCCCTATTATTGTTTTCCTCTGTCATGATACCCTTGAAATGGCTTATGAGTTCTTCCTCGGCCTCTCTTCTAGTCTCAACCTGAGACCCATCCCTTTTCTTGATTTTTTGGATCTTTGAGCCTAATCTCTTGTGAACAACTGAGTTGTGAAAGAACTTGGTGTTTTTCTCCCCCTCCTGGAGCCATTTAAACCAATATTTTTTTTCAAGAAAATATCTTCTTGTCTTTCTATGGCATCGAGTTGAGTAAGGAGATCTTTCTCCTTTTCTCTCAGCTCCAAATCCCATTCTGATTCCATTCCAACTTCCCGAATTTGGTCTATGTCATGAATTTGTCTTTTCTTCTCGTCGAAGATGTTTCCGAAGTCCTCCCTATTCCATGTGCATGTATTAGCTTTTAAATCCTTTAGCTTTTGTTGAAAATTGTACATTTTGGTCCCCCCCATGTGGTCCAACTCCTCCCACCATTGTTCCACAAGGCCCTTAAAGTCCTTTTGCTCCAGCCATAATTGTTTGAATCTGAAGGGTTTTCTTAGGTTTTTGTTAGTTCTATCCCATTCCAAACTGATTGGACAGTGATTCGAACCAGTAGTTGGCAGAACACTCATTCTGATGTCCCCAGCCCCCCTGTTAATCTTTTCTAAATCCAAAAATCTGTCAAGCCGAGAGGCCACCAGGTGATCCCCTCCTCTCCTGTTATTCCATGTATACCACCCATCTCTTGTCTCATATCTGTTAGGGGGTCGAGGGTCAAGATCTCCCTAAACTCCTCTTGATATTTGTCTAAAGCCCTCCTTCCCCCTTTTCTCCCTAACGAAAGTGATTAGGTTAAAATATCCTCCCACTATCCAAGTCCCCTCCTGGGCATGATTTCTCAACCACCTCAAGTGATGGATGAATGCCTGCTTCTGGGGGAAAGCACTAGGCCCATAAATATTAACCAAGGTCCCCGAAGCTCCTGACTCTAAAAATTTGAAGGATGCTTTCAAGGAGAAATGGCTAGCCCTCCACTCCAAGAGATCTATCCGAATATGGTCCCAAAGGATCGCAAATCCTCCCCCCATTCATTCCGAATCAATCGCCATTACTATGCTACCCTTCTAGACCTTCAGCTCTATCCTCATCATTGTCTCAAAGCTACACTTGGTTTCTTGTAGATATAATACGTCTATTTTTTTCATCTTGATCTTCCTACCTAAGGTCTTTAATTTCCTCAGGTGGTTATGCCCCATGATATTCCAAGAGTTTATGTTCATTGGGTAACCTTTCTGAGTTTATGTTCATTGGGTAACCTTACTTACCTCAAAAAAGGCCTCCCTGATTGTCGGGTACTGACCCGATTCGATTAACATGACTCCAACTATCGCGATCTTTTGCTTGTTTGTTTTTCGATCTCATTTCCGATCCTCTTATGGGGTCTTTTTCTTTCTCCCCTTTTGTGGGTCTGTCCAGATTCCCAGATCCCATGATGCCTTGGCCTTGATGATGGCCTGCTAGAGGAGGGAAACTTGTTCCTGAGATACATACCCATTCCCTGCTTTGTCGCACTTCTTTTCTATTGCATCCATATCCATATCTTCGACCTCATCCTCCTCCATTGTCTCTATCTGATTGATTTCGATGGATCCGATAGTGATCAGTTGCGGCTGCTCTATCTCCTTGCTTTGGTCGATTCCCTCATCCCCCTCATTCTTTAGTATCTGAAAGGGATTGGTGCATGTCGGTGCTCTTTTGACCATCTCCTTTTTCTTTTTTTTTGACCCCCGCTATTCCTTCCCCGCTTTCTATTCTTGACCTACATGAAGCCATCACTAACCTGCTTATCTTCCCCCCCCCTTGTCTGAGGCTGCTTCTCCTGACCCCTCTTCATGCATTTATTCCCGAAATGACCATACTCATGGCATATTCTGCAGTGGAAAGGGAGTTGCTCATAATCGATCTGCTGGATGCACTCCTCATCATCCCAGTTCAGGTTCACTACTTCCGGGAGATATTTTGATAGATCCATGTAGACACATATTCTTGCATAGGTTGTGTTCCTTTGCTGCTTGGTTTATTCTGCTACTTTCACAAACTCTCCAATCGAGTTGCCAATGTCTTTTAGAATTTCTAGATCCCAAAAATTCATCGAGGAGGCCAATCATCCTGACCCATACCGGAGCAATCGTCAAATCCTTTGTTTCAGGGTTGAAACGATGCTTCTAGGGGCATAAAAATAGCCCAGCCGGAAAGAATAAATATGGAACTCCTTCTAGGATTTGATCTCTATCCTCTACATTGAAGAAAATAAAGGTGAAAAAACCCTTTGCCCCCAACTGGAGATCGTAGTGCCCTTTTGGATTCCATGTTTCCTGGATCTAGCGGATCAGATCTTTCTCCTTAAGCCATACTCCCACGATTTTTTTGGATGAGGGATTTTTCTTTCCATTGCTCTACTTTTTCTCTGATCAATTTCGATTAGATCTGGACTACATGGACAATCTGAGCCCTTGGGAGGAAGCCGCCCATCGCCAGGTTCCTTCCTCCTTGTAGTCCATCTCCTGATCCCCCATTATCTCTCTTGCGCTCATATCCCACAGATCGTTGTGCCGTCCCTCCAGCCATCGCCGAAGCACTGGGGAGTAAACCACCCCCAGCACCTTGTTCGCTGCTCCCGTGCATCGCTCCTTCAGAGTCCCATGATTACCTTGTTGTATTCCCTTCGTTCCTCTATGATCGAAAAGTTGGTAATTATTATTGAATTCCTAGTCAATTAACACCATACATCATGTTAACCAAAGTAGTGACTATGTAATTGAATAGTAAGCTCATCCACCATTCTATTAAGTGAGCCAGAACATCTACTATCCTTGCTAGAATAAAATTTTGAAAATTGCTCATAATTGACATTATATTACATGTGAATACTGCATAATTACATGTAAACTTCAATAAAGAATACTTACTAAATTTTGAATTAACTATGAATTTCAGTACTCTAGCTACCCTGTCAAAAAACACACGACACAAAGCATTTGTATACAACGACACAAAAACGCACTCAGCACAGTCATCCACTTTTGATAATGCCTACAATAATTGGAACTATAATGGAAGTTATTAGTGAATAAAATGTATTCAAAGTTTTGGCCATGTATTTAACTGGAAGTTGAACATATTCTTACAATTATGTAAGACATTGGACATAAAATGTATTTGGCATTGGGAAATTATGGAGTAAGAACAAATTTTAATTTGAAATCCAGCTATGGTTAGAGTTCTATTATGTTTTGAGTTTCATGTATGGAACATTGTTCAACAAATTATTTGAATCATTTTAAAAATAGATCGAAGTTTTAGATAAATTTGATTGTCTTTCTTAACAAAAAAGATTGCTACTTAATTAAACTGCTCTCCCACTCATTGTTCCTCATGTGGACACGAATAGTACTACATTATGCCACACTAGTCATGGCAAGTCAAAGACAAGATCTGCTTTTAAGTACATATGAATTCAATTTATCACTAATTGGGTCTCCTATGAACTTAAATTTAAGTTGGTATATGACAAAATATCTTTGTTAATTATAATTGAATATATGTCGGAACTTTCATTTTTGTTATTTTTCTCTCTCCTCATTTCTTTGAATGTGAAACCTCTAAACTTCGTTTCTCGTATCGTTCTGGTTTCTTGTTTCATTTCCTATTTCTCGTTTTTGGTAAGATAGCATGAAGGTTCTCTCTCTATACATCGGTTGAGTTAGAGTTCATCAGGGTTGTCTTCCTAAGATTAAAGGTTAACAGGCTAATTAGGGGAATAAGCTTTTTGAAATGATCCTTCAACATCAATATGGGGATGGAAATGTGTAATTGAGGTTAATAGGCTAGGAGAGTACACATACTTTTTTGTATGAGTGCTTATTGCCAGAGAGAACTCACTAGAAGATAGTTCATTTACCCTTAGGTTTGTTGCAGTTTTAGCTGTTGCTGCAAGAAAATAAGTATCATACTATGCTTGTCGCTGCTATGCCGTATTCACTAGCAATATACTTCGAACCTCAGAAGCAAGACTATCCTTATCCCTCCTTATCTGATTATATTGATTAATCATATAATATGTATTTTTAAAATTTACCACAATTACAAAGAAAACAATATCATGATGGAAATGAATACATAAAAAATCAAGATAATATGATCATTTCCCTAACCAACTAATATGTTTAATTTTTTAAGGGCCTATTTCACAAATCTCATAGATCCACTAGATGTTCTCGAGAAGATGCCATTGGTGTTTGTCCCGACTAGTTTATTAAGCAAGATTAAAAACCAAAAGAAAGCCAATCTTGAACTCATATGATTATGAAAGTTTCCTTCATTAGCAAGATTGAAAACCAAAAGAAAGCCAATCTTGAACTCATATGATTATGAAAGTTTCCTTCATTATAAAAAAAGTTGCAATTTATTGTAATACTAAATACAATTAAGAATAGGCCAAAGTTGGTTCTCAAAAAAATATTGTTATTAGTTGTTATATAAGGTTTTTTTCAAAAATTATAGTTTCTTTTTCTCTATAGTATATAACACATTCACAAAACATCGTCATTTTATGGTTTTTGATTTTTTCTAAATTTTAGTTTTGGATGGTCATTTNTGTTTTTTTTCTAAATTTTAGTTTTTAGATATAAATTATTAGATGTTTTTTTTTTAATAAATATTGGTTTTAGATTATATTTAAAAGTCTTTTAATTTAATAAAAGTATAAAAATTCAAAATTATCCAATATCTAAACCACTTTCAATATAGTATAATATTATTTAAATTATTTTAAAAATGTCAAATTTTTTATTTGATATAAAATTATTAAATTTATTTATAAACTTGTTTAATAAATATTAAACATGATACATATATTCTAACTAATTAAATAATAACATTCTTTTATAAATCTAATATATATATACATATATATATATATATATTTAAAATTAATCCAATTATTTATATATAAATAAAGAGTCAAATGCATTGTAAAAAATATATATATATGGAATCTCTCTTCACAGTAAGATTAAAACATATATATTACGGAAACAATAATGAAAACTAGCATTTGGATAACATAAATTCAAGCCTTGGAGCTTGAAAGACCATTCTCATTTAAAATAAAATAAGTAATTAACACAGTTTTATAATGTTTCAAACTACTTTCCCATCATTTTGAACAATATACCGCCGGAATTCTTCAGAGTTTGTATACCGCTCAAGAAATCCTGAAATGTAACGCAATGGCGGTGGATTTGATAAAAAAATAAAATATAAAATATAGGTATAGAGGGAATGTGCAAAATAATTAGAATTTGAATCGGGTTGTTACGGTTTGAAATGGAGTACACCACAGATGATTTTGGACAACAACAACGGAGCAGTTTCATGTCAGTCTTTTCCGTATTTGCATTGGCTTGTGTTTTGTCTGTTCTACCGCATGGCCATCCAGCTTGGTTTTTACAGTCCATTTTCCTATTGATTTTTTCTTTTAATATTTTATTTTTAATGTCTGGTTGGAGATTGCACCCATGATTTCGGATTATGCAGCCTGAGGGTGTTTCTAGTAGAGACTTCACATCTTTTATTGTTTCTGTTTCAGGGTTTGGGTAAGCTGATTGCAGTTTCATTGGCATTCTAATCAAGATAGAACGCCATCAAGGTAAAGATCCCTCTGTACTAGCTCATGCTCTTAATTTTATTGGTGGGGTGGATTTCTTACCCAGGTTATTTGCCCACTGGTTGCTTGGCTTCATGATTTTCCTTAGATATATTTAAATGACCTTTGGCTACGTGGGTTTTTCTCTCTATGTTGATTATAGTACTGAATCCCTTGGTTTATGTCAGTGCTCGGTTGTTTGCAGTGGGAGTCTAACAAGAGAAAATGGAAGGGGATCGATATTTTTCTTAATTGTTTGATACAGCGTCAACCTCAGCTTCTGCGCCTCGATTCAAGGTAGAAGTATGTTTTTGTAAAAATTGAAATGACGTATCGATATCTAGAACTTAAAATTGGAAACAAGTCACAGCAGCAACTTCTTGTGTTATCTACCGGCCTTGTTATCTACCGAACTTTTTTTACTGTTTATGATCAGGGTTGCTTCTGTACTGGTCATTACAAAATTCTATCGAAAATTCACAGGATATATTTGCTTAAACATTTCTTGGCGGAAAGGCCAATTCTAGATATCTTTGCTTCCGTCGATCTATCTCTGCTTCCGGTTCCGAGTCTCTTGGCCGTATGAAAATGTTAGGGCTGCCTGCTACTCCCATTACTGCACGCTGGTTCTTTAGGGTTGGTGGATGCATGCTGGAATGATATCGAATGAGATTCACCGCAAAGTGAGTGGTTACTTAAATATTAGTAGGACAAGTGTTCTATTGACATGTGTGGCGGCAGAATACTATGCCGCCACACATGATTCAGTGTCTGAGAACTGTGCGGATAATGGAAATAGGGTTCCAGCTTTCCATTACTATTTTGCCTCTCTTTTCTGTTCTTGGTTCTGTTTCTAGTGCTTGATTCTTGGTCGCATAAATGTCTTCTCTCTTATTATTTTATCCTGCTTGTTTTCAGATTTAGACAACTTAAATTATTGGAAACTGCAGACTTATTTGCTTTTGTCCCACTCATTAGTTTAATACGCTAGTTATTTCATGTCTGAAAATATCCCCCAGCTAGAACCAACCTTGGGGAAGGGAAAGGCTACAAGTTCTTCATGG
Organism: Pseudotsuga menziesii; assembly: GCA_001517045.1. Taxonomy (NCBI): domain Eukaryota; kingdom Viridiplantae; phylum Streptophyta; class Pinopsida; order Pinales; family Pinaceae; genus Pseudotsuga; species Pseudotsuga menziesii. The sequence goes on along the minus strand of LPNX011197348.1, from coordinate 190,188 downwards.
CTAACTTGTAAGTTATTGCCTCGTCAAGTTCTAAGTTAAAATATCCAGTGGATGCCACGCTCGAGAGCACATAGCAAGAGGAGGTGTTGCGGTTGTACAGGAACAAAATAATTGGTCCCAAGCAGCAGAGTAAAAAAAATAAAGCCTGAAACAAACATCAAGAACAAACATACCAGGTCTCCATGCAACTGCATACAAAGAATCTATTATTGTGACAGCATAAAGTGTTTTTAATACAATGTTCCAATAACATAAATTCTAAGCATACAGTGTTTTTAATAAAAATCTCTGACGACTTAAAATTCTCAGTAGGTTGTTCAAGGACGAATAGTCGAGCAGGAATGGCTGCAGAAGCACAGGGGCAACCAACTCCAGAGAAAGAAAGAGACAACGATGCCGGTCATAACTCATGTAAGATACGTTGTAATTTCAATATTGAGTTATAGTTGTTGCAACTTGCAATTTTGTGATTCATTTTATAATTTTTGTATGGCAGCAAACACAGATTTAATACCTGGACTTTGCCAAGATGTTGTTCTGGGTGAAGTGGTTTCTCAGTTATGTAGATTGCCTTGGAATGAAAGGCCACTTTTGGTGATGTTAAATCGATCGTGGTATAAAGCCATAGCAGAGCGTTTCCAAATATATCATCAAGGTCTTCACAAGCCTCCAAATATTCTGTCCAAGGCTCTCATTATCTCCCATTTGAAACAAACCAGTGTGGTAATTCCTAATTCCTATGTACTTTTAAGTCTTTGGGTGTGCAGACCCTCCAACAACAATGGCAGCATTGATGAGGGTGCGATCACAATAAGGCTACCGAAACATCCATCCATTCAAGTACATAAATGCGAGTTTGAAAGAATTGTGTGCGACAATCATCGTGTATTTACGTTCACTCCATCAGCTGTAGTACAAGAACGTAATGTCCCCCAGATGATATACACTGTGTGGATGCTTGATTTAAGAGATTTCAATCTTCATTGGGAAAGACTCCCGCCTTTGCCAAAGCTGGGAAATTTTGTATACGCTTCCTCTTCTTTAAATGGAGATGAGAGCAGCTATATATGGCAGCTAAGATGCAGTGATTCCCCGCAGGCGGATGGTTGGAAACTCCATCAGTTAAGCAGTGGGCCAGGAGGCAAAGACATGGATTTTAAATGGCTTTGGGAATATTTTAATGTTAATACTGGGCCTCCCAGAAACTTAAACTTTGATATAATGTCGGCGAGGCTCCCACTGTATGTCGAGATTGAACGACGGTTTGACAGCTACGATCTTTATCGCGATCCGTTTTTCTTGAGAAAACTTTATCGAAGATGTCCCACCTCCGAGTATATTCTTGGAAAGTCTGAGTATGGTAATTATATTTTCATACTTGGTGATGGCATCATCAACGCTATTAATGAATGCAAGTTGTGCTTTATGTCAGTCGAGAACAGTGGAGTCTGCATAGTTAAGGTGGAATTGGATGAGCAGAAGACCAGAATCGTGGAAGAGCGCGAATGGAATATTTTCGCCCAGTATTGGGTTAATGAAATGAGTAGGCGAAGCGACAGCGAGATCCGTAACACAGAGAATGTCCGCTCTGAAGAAAGGAGCGCAATCAAAGTTTTCAGGCGGCCTGATCCATGGACAACCATTCCCGAAAGAAAACAGATATGGGATGGAAATGCTGAGGCTGTGGATAATCGCTCGATCATGAGGGTGGCGCAAACGGGACCTATTTACGGATATTCATACTTGGGGACAAAAGTTATTGGTTAATATATGTTATAAGTCCTTTAATAAAAATAAAATTAATAATTTAGTTTAAAGGTTAATGTAAAATTACATATTAAATTTGATTTGATGTCCCAGAAATATGAGAGATTGTTTGTTATTTTATGAAAAGTATATATTTTAACAATAAAAACTAGTGTATGATGACGATAGTTTTTACTAATTAGAAGATATAAAAATGTTATTATTAATAAAAATTGTGAAATTATTATTTATAAAAATGTATTTACTCATTTTAAATTATATATTGATTAAGAGTATTTTAATTTATTTATAGATATTAATATATAAATGAAAATGGAAAAAAACATCACAGAATTATGATTAATATTAAAATGTGAATAATATAGTTGGATAACCCTATTTTCAGTATTAAAAAGTGGATGTTTAAGACATTTAGTAAAACTATTTGGGAAAATAGATGCTTAAAATATTTAGAAAGATAGATTCTTATAATATTTAGAAAAATGTATATATAGATTTTTTAACAAATAAGTTTTGAGATATAAAAAATGAATTGTTGATTTTTCTTAATATATATGAATAAAAATGTTATGCTATAGATTTATGAAGTAAACTAGTGTTGTGGAAACTTTAAAGTTCTTTATGAAGTAAACTAGTGTTGTGTAAATTTTAAAGTTCTTGTCACATGAATTTAAATAGTGAAAATGAATTATAAGCTTACAATCTTTCATTATGTCATACTTCAATTTTTTTTAAATCATTTTAACCAAATTCTTAAATTAACTTGTAAATCTACCATATAACTTTTAAAGCATTTAATCACACAAACAAAATGTTATCCAAAACTCTCTTAGTGTTCTTATCCAGCTTATCTCCATCAAATTTAGAATTAGCATTACTCATAGAATGCTTCCATTTAAATCTTTTGTTCTCTTCAAATAAATACATTAGAAACTTCTTTTCAAATTCAACCAATTTTAAAACTATATCTTATAACTTTACTTTACTAAATTTATTTTTTAAAATGATATCTTATAATATTATTAAATTCAATTGTTACTCATTATTAGTTTTACATAACTAAATTTAATTGTTACCTATAATTTGAAAACTATTGTTTTATTAAAAAATATTTTTTTAATATTTAAAAAACATAATATATTTAACTAAAAAATTATAATATTAAAAAATAATCATTTTAAAAATATATAATAAAATTTACATTTTCCAAAATCATTTACAAAATATTTATTTTTTAAAATGATATCATATAATATTACCAAATTTAATTATTATCCATTATTAGTTTTACATTACTAAAATTAATTGTTACAGAAAACTATTATTTAATAAAAAAATATTTTTTAATATTTGAAAAACATAATATATTTAACAAAAAATTATAATATAAAAAAAATAATAATTTTAAAAATATGTAATAAAATTTACATTTTCCAAAATCATTTACAAAATATTAATATATTTTTAATTTAAAATATATTTAAATTAATTTTTTCAATTTTTATTATTATTTTACATTGTTGATGCATGTAAAAAATATTTTTTTATAGACGATTTAAACTCCTAACATATATAACCATGCTTACCAAGGTTATTAGTACATTATTTCCATTTAATTAACTATAACTTTAAATAACTAAGTTTTATTACCAAGGTTATTAGTACATTGTTTCCATTTAATTAACTGTAACTTTAAATAACTAAGTTTTATTTTCTAGGGGCATATCCTTGGCCAGGAATTCAACAAAGCCATCTTTTTCCACGTCAATTCTTTCATCTCAATCAAATTGTTGATCTTGCCTCGACAAACATCTGGCACCAAGGATGGATAGGTAGTCGGGCTCTAGAGATACGAGATATTTAGTCTCGGGACTGGAATGGATATATCACAACACTACAATCCTCCCACATACGGCTCACAATTTCACAAGATGAACTCGTTTGGGAGCATGCAAAGCATGGACAGTACACCTCAAAAATAGGATATGAGCAGATCTATTCAAACCTCTTCCAAGAGGAACCAAAGTGTTGGAAACCGGGAATTTGGAAGATAAAATTCCCTCTGAAGGAAAGAATCTTTATGTGGTGCACATTAGCAAATAGAATTCCAACTTGGTATAGGCTCCAAAAAATATCCTTGGCAGGGCCTGGTTGGTGCTCGTTATGCAAGGACAATGAAGAAAGCACAAACCGCCTCTTTCTTACCTGCAACTTCTCTACACAGGCTTGGTTGCATTCACAAACACTGTGAAACCTCAGATTTAACTAGGCAGGCCCCTCGGTGGAAGAATCTTGGAAAACTTGGTCCTCCAACCCCTAGAATGATTAGATTAAATCCCTCCAACTTCTCCATATATGGGGATTTTTCCTAGCCCGAAACAACGCCACCTTCCTAGAAAAGGCCTCTTCCCCTGAAGCGGTAGCAAAACAGGGTCTAGAAATTCTCTCCTTCTTTCCACAAACCAAAGACCAGCCAGCTCCAAGGATTATCATGGAAGAGTTGATTGACCATTCTTGTCCTTGGGAATATTTTGATGGGGCATCACAAGATAATAAAAGCCGGGGGGGGGGTGTTACTCTCTTCCTGAATCAATCTCATCATTTTCAGATTCAGATGGATCTCGGCAATGGGACAAACAATTTTGCAAAACTAATGCTTCTGATGCTACTTCTTTGTTTTGTTATTGAAAGAGATTGTAGAAGAATTCATATTTTTGGAGACTCATTAGTAATAATAAACTAGATAAACAAAGTTAAAAAAATGCAGGAACATTGCTCTTGTTGCTCTATATGAAGAATTTATCAGACTTTTAACAAATTTTCATGTTATCACATGGTGTCATGTTTAAAGGGAAAGGAATACTGAAGCAAACAAACTTTCCAAAGAAGGGTTAAATCTGGACCCTGGCACATGGAAATTTTTGGAAATAAGAGATGCGGAGGTATATGAATTCAATCATAGACCTTTCATTGAACCACAACCAAGGATGGGAAGCACATCAGTCACACACAATTTTTTTTTGAGTTGACAGTTTAAACATTTTGACACTGATTTTTATTCGAAACAGCTTATCAAGCTCTTTTTGGATGAAGTCTTCCACAAGCGCCAGAAGCAAAGATGGTTTTGTGCATTTGAAATGAACAGTTTCAGTCGGTATAAGAACAATTTTTCTCTAAATAGGATACAAATGTTCTATATAGAACATAGCCTCATTTTTTATGTAATGCTGCCATGCAACAGAAGACAGAACATACTTGTATGTAAACTTTTTATCTGATCAATATGAAAAGTTGTTTTCCTTTGGAATAAAAAAACTAAGTTTTGTTTTCATAAAACGGAGTGTTTAAAGGTTAATACTTTTTATAATTAAATTACAAATTTTAATAATAGTAAACGATTTACTCTTCATTAGATCAAAGAATAGAAATTCAAACTCTTTGACACCTCAAATATTTGTTGTTATATAGCATGTTGGTCCACTTCATAGTCTTTCATAATTTTATTTTTCTTGTTTGTGAAAGGGTTTTTGTTACTTTGTCCATTGGATGTAGTGTGGGTGGTTGAGAGGAATGTTTGTTATCCTCCCCACACATGTTCAATTCTTGTAAGTGAAATGATTTTCTTTTTGAGCCTCTATGTAATGATTGAGTGGATTATACAATTTATTCTTGTATATGACACGAGGGTGTGATAATATTGCATATTGGGTGGAATCACACTGATTCCCTTCTTCCACTTGGGCGTTGTAAAAGGTTAATAGAATTATAATTACAAGTACATTATGATGTGGTAATGATTAAAATGGTGTAAGATAATGTTGTGATATTTCCTTGTAAAACAAAAACTATAAAAATCATCCTTTTGAAGGATACAAGAATACTTGGAACCAAACATGGGGCCTTTTATCAGTCAAAATGATACATGCACAATTGGAGGATCAAACACATTAATGGAGATGGTCCTCGGTTCACCTTATGCATAGTGCTTTAGGGTGATTTCTTCATTGATCGTTTAAATTGAGTCACTAGACTAGTGAGTTGAATGTTTGTGAGGTGGTTTCTTGAATCACTTGATGTTAATATGTAACTTGAGATATATTTTCATGTGGGTTGACCATTATTGAGAGAATAATAGTGTATTGAAGATTACATAATGAGTGTGGGGAAATCACAATAAAGAACAAGGGTTGACCTCACAATATTACATAGGGAGTTAGGTTGTAAAGAAAAAAACAAATGATAGAGTTCTTTCGCACTAAATGTTGAAAGAAGCTTCACATACAATAATTGAAATTTTTAGAGCATAGTGGTCTTGAGATTATGGGCTAACCTTGTAGCCCATGGCTAAATCCTAAAGGCCTTCCTAATAAAAAAAAATTAAATCATTCACTTGATATTTGTATTAACTTTTATCGTGTTTCTATATAACCATGGTAAACTCGCATCTTTGTATAATTAATTTTTGTCATTACTTATATAAATGTTATAGTTTATAATTTGTTAAGTTAATTTAATCAAATCATTTTTCAAAAATTTTCCATTTCATATAAACAAATCAATATTAAATTCAATTTATTACCACTAGGATTTTATATTAACCTTTAAGAAAATACAACATCTCATAGTTAAAAAAAATGTATCCATTAAAAAATACCATATCAAGGTGCATTAACTTTCAAAATAAAATTGCGATAAATTATTATTACAGCTAACTATTTTATTTTTGGAAGACAAGTTCTTACATGATATTTTTACATATAAACAACTTTAAATACTAATATTTAAAAAATACATCATAAACATATCTTTGGTGTTGAAATGAGAGATCATGATTCAATTTTTTTGACAACCGATGAATTTTCATTAAAAAAAGAAAATGTGGTAGTGAATTTGTTTGTCAATAGTTTTGAATCCTAAAATAGGTCCACTGTCAAAAAAGATCTTTGAGAAAAACCTTCACAAGATGGCTTCAAAGAATAATACTTTTCTTAACCTTACATGTACTGTTCACAACTTTATATAGGTGAGATGGTTTGTTTCAATCAATAATGATGAGATGAGATGAGCGTAAATATCACATCCCTCATCACCTCGATGGCACTTGAGACAACATAGAGCTTAGTCAAATCTTGAAGTGGAAAATTAATCTTTGTAAATTAAAAATGTAGCTTTGGTAACTGGATATTTAACTCTGAAACTCATGTGTAATATGTTCTGAACTTGAACTATTATAACATCCACATAGGATTTTCGAATAAATAAATGATGTCTACAAGTTGGTGTAAGCTAATGAGTGTCTTTTTTGATGCAATAGGGAACTGAAAAAAAAGCATCTCTCAACGTAAGCATGGATATTTTTAGATACTAACACATTAAATTTTTCTTTGAATAAAAAAAATTAAAATAGGAAATCTAATCATGTTTTAGAATATATAATTGTATCCATTGAAACAGTTCATAAGTATCCAAAGTTTGATATTTCTAACACTTACATTTTATTTTTTTGACAAATTGTAAGGAATATGTCTTAGTGGATCTTTAGTGTCAGTGCCTAAATGATAGAATCAATTACGGCTAACTATTAGGAATCAATTAGGAATATATGGATGTTAATTATATTCGCTTCTTTTATAATTTTCTCCAAATCTATTGAAATTTAAAAATAATTCAACCTAGATGAGTGGGAATTGTACATCCATTGAATTCATTGTAGGATAAAAAAAATTAACATATATTTTCATGCAATTCTGAGCCTCTTTCCTATTACTAAATGGAAAATCTTCCTCCAACTACTTGAAATTGAGTGTGCCCTTTTCTTAATGGAAAATATTTGTTGCCAATTTTGACAATAAGACTACCTCATTTTCTTTCCTTAAAAGTTATTTAGAAGGACAATAACAAGAATATGATTACTTCTTAGTATGGAGTTATCAACTTCACGTAGATTCAGAAACAACTTGCCTAAACCAGTTTTTAGCACTTTTCCATAGTTGACTTCACAACAAATCTCTTTAACTCAAGACATTTTATTTTTAATGGCTCTCTTCAACCTCTAATTGTGCCTATTGAATAAAAGAATCATTTCAACGATGGGGAATATAGTTTCTATGAGAATGCATAATTATCCAACAGTAACATCATATTTCCTGACCAGCTTGGATGGTTGGGAACTTTGGATATGTCAAAGCATGGGATTCACCACCAGATGAGTTGGAGATATACATGCAACAACTAGAATAAAATACCACACTCCCTCACCATCTAACCATCTAGAAAAAATAAGAACATTTGTTAAATTATTGTAACTTTGAAAGATATTCTATTGTACTTTTGTTCTATTATGCTTCAAAGATGTTATTCCTCCATTCAAAGATGTCCTTGATGTAATTGGTCATGTAAAAGTATTGAGTTAAACCCTTTGATGTAAGTCGGGGAAATAGTACCCATAAAAGTAATATATAAAATGTATTTTGAGTCTCCCTAGGTAGGTCAACCCTAATTAGAGAACTTGGCCGACCTAGTTAGTTATTTGAGTGACTCACCTAATGAATATAAATATGTGAGGCACCTATCTCATTTTGAAACACCTTACACTAAAGCATTGCGCTAGAGAGAGAGAGAAAGAGTATATTGTGGAAGAGGAGAATCTATTCTTGTTTATGTGATTTTGCACTGTACTTGATCAAATTCTATATAGAGAAAGTTTTGTTGGGTTTTCTCCCCCGTGAGGGTTTTCCAAGATAAATATTTGTGTTCTTTTGTGTGGGTGTGCTTTTCTTTCTTTCAGTGATCCTTTGCTTATGGTTATGATTTTATGATGCTAAACGTTCTTAGATATTGTATAACCATTAAAAATTTAACATGTTATCAAAGAAAATATGAAATAAGTCTCTGTGCAGCCAAAAAACTGCTACAACTACAACTACTAGAAATTAGGGTTTTGTGCTTAAAAACCCTAGAAGGAAAAATATAGTCATCTTGGAATTTTCACTATAACTCAAGTCTAATGAAGAATATGGAGCTGAAAATTTCACAGGACAAAGATGAAATCATTATGTACCTTTTGTGAAATTTTTAGCCTCATATTATCTATAATATAGGATATATGATTCTTCCAACTTAGGGTTCCAGCTGCTCCCAAAATTCAACCTTACATACGTGACCTAGGGATAATTGTTAAATCTCGGGCTAGGAAGGTCCAAATGAAATTTCACAAGATGATTCAGATAGGGAACATAATTTAGTTTATGTTTTGTGGGTTTCAGACCGTGAAGGTGAAACAATGACAAGTGGCAATACGTACAAGTTCTCTATGATGAATAGTCCTAAAATAAGTCACCTTGGTAAACTTCGCATAAGTCCCACTTGGTGAATCCAATTATTCTTAAACATGTGGGGTTAGAAATAAGATAGACCAATATACCTCGGGATGAATTTTCATACCTTGAGGAGAAAAAAATTTGGAGCTATAACACAAACAATATCAGTGAATTGTGTAGAAGAAACTAAAGAAAATATAAGGCTTACTTTTTAGGGCATTTCCCTCCAACAATCAGTTGAAAAATCAGGACTATCAAACTTTCCCTAGGAGGGCACATATTTCTATGTAATAAGTTTCTCATTTTGTGGATTTTCAATTTTTGAGCTAATACTACTACTGGGGAAAACTAGAACATCGTATATTTTGTTGTTTTGTCCACAATTTTGGGAAAATAAGTATGTTTCTCAGCTCAACTTGAGGAGGCACGTCTTTCTATCCAATCAAATCTAAAAGATACCTAAATTGTAAAAATGTGGTTTCTCTATCAAACCCTAGGCCCACCATAAGTAGTCTTCCAGAAGAGATTTCAAGCAAGCATCAAGTTGAAGCAATCTCATTGGTAAGCTATATCCTCTCTCTTTCCATTTGTGTTTCTCATTTTTATCATGATGACAAACAATACCAAGCTTGAGGACAATCTTGAAAGAGTTGAGAACTTCTAAGCACGGAATTATAGAGTTCTTCTCATACTTAAAGAAGCATGACATGGAGAACTAGGTCAAAGAAGAAACTATAGATCCATAATGAGATGAAGTCAAAGAAAATTACAAGAAGGACCTAGTCAAAACCAATATGAGCATTTACATTTCCATTGGATATCACATATATCATACTTGAAGACTCCCAAGGATATGTTCGATGCAATGAACAACTTGTATGAACATGACCTTGAGAACCCAACTCAAGGATGTGAAGATGCAAATGTCCAAAAAAATTCAATGTTACTTCACAACGAGATCTCATCTTAAGGAGCATTTAGAAGCCATTGCAGACAATGTCAAATAAGGAGAAGCATAGATTACAACTTTGAATGGTTTTCCAAGTTCAGTCAAGGGATTTATTCTATAAGGAAGATCAACTATGGAGGAATGCACGTAAGAAGAAGCTTGATTTATGGAAAAAGAAGAAGAGATGGATGAATATGACAATCAATCCCTAACAACACATACCCAGAAGAGAAATAACAAGAAGGAAGAACATTTCCACAAAGAATAGAAGGGAATCTCACAACTTAGATATTTAGTTGTGATGAGAAAGGACACTTTGTGAAAGAATGTCCCAAGAAGGAATACTGGAAGGATGATATGATCAAGAAGTGTCGATCTATCATACATAATGATGTTTGGATATTAGTTCTAGACATGAAGGGAAGTTTTTCAAAGTATTCCAAGTATATCTACAAGATCAATTATACAACATATCGAAGTATCAAAAGATACAAAGCAAGGTTCATGGAGAGAGTTAATTAGGGAAATACACTACTCTAGGGTCTAGCCACACTTCTTCAGTGGTGGATATTGCACTAGACAGTTGGTGTAATTAAAGTAGAAGAACATATCTAGCAACCTACAAGGTTTGAGACTCTCTGCAGAGAACCACCTATGCACAAAAGGATTTGTACAAGCTCAATAGGCACCCATGGGGTAGCAGATATAGTTACATGAGGAACTTGAGTATAAACTAGAGGGATGGAGATCCTTAACTTTACTCGAAGGTTTAATATAGAAGCCTACAAATGACAAAAGGCTCATAGATGGGTGTAAGAAGAAACTTGCAATAAAGTTCGAGATGGAGGATATTGATATCTAGTGGCCTTGACATGTGACATATATGGATACAAAGAATATTAGTAGTAGAGGAGGCTACATGTCACTCCAATGTCCTGTTGGAGAGAGTACAAGATGAAGAGGGAGAATGGTGAACCACCTCATATGGAGTGACTACAGTAGATCTCAAAGTTAAATAATCTTGACATGATTCTTGGGATTAGAGGTATGATGAAATCCAAAGGATATTTTTCTTATCCAAGAATAATATGAAGAAAAAATAGTGTGGTACTTAAAGGGTACAATTGAGTATGGTCTCATATATGTGAGACACTAGAGAATATTCCTGTAGAGATATGATGACTTTGATTGGGATTATAGTGCTAAAAATAGAAATATCACTCCAACATGTTGCAAAAAGCGGACTAGTGTTTCTCTCAGTGCAACCAAGGATGAATATATTGAAGCTGAGAAGAAAGCAAGGGAATATTCCTCAAGTAATGAGGAATATGATGCATAAGAATTATACCAATAAATATGGAGATCATACTCTTATCCATTTTATCATTGGATAATAACCGATTTATTGGTAGGACACACAGACTCAACACCAATACACAGTTCTATGTGATTTGTGGTGTAAGAAGACTTGCTCAGTATTTGCGATCATGAGGAAGATAGGAATAATTCCTCAGAATCAGACGATGAAGTTGAACACATTGGAAGATACTCCAATAATTCAAGAAGACATATATAATTATGGATTCTACCAAACAAACAAAGATAAGTATTTGAATTGGCATTTCCTATATATCTAATTGTTCAATTGTGTACATGGATTCAGGAAATGTATTATGCATATTAGAATATTTGTAGTTTACTACTAATATACAGGTGATGGGTATTGGCTTATGTTGTTGTACAACATTCCATTACTACTTATCTAGAATGAAACCTCCTTGCTAACATAATGTGTTGGCAAGGTGGAAGGAATACATAATGTTACCTTATGTATATGGGTTATGGATGAATGTTGTATGAGTGGAAATAGTTGCATGATTATATGCCATTTACCTTTATGCATAAGAATTTCTCATTATATTCTATGAAATGTTTCTAATCATAAAACTATATTTGAATTGTAGGAAGGATTGTATGCAATCACCTATAAGAGAAGAATGATGCAGTTCTAGATGTACAAAAGAAGAATGATGCAAGTTGTGGATGTACAATAGAATAATGATGCAATTGTAGATGCACAAAAGAATAATGATGAAAATTGTGATTGTACGACGCAGTTGCAGATGTACAAGAGAATAATGATAAAGAACAAGTTGCATAAGGGAGATGCAAAGCTCAAGTATGTTCGTATAGAGGAACATGTGGTAGATGTTCCTCTGTCTCATGTAAAGTTTGAATACTTTCGAAACAAGCTTTGCGTAGTCCAAAAGGACCTCCCTTGAAAGAGGGAGTGAAAAATATGGTAGAAGGTTGCAATGGTGTGGTAGCTCAGCCTAGGGTAGGGTAAGTTTGGCTAGGATTTTTGACCCAAAATGGTTAGTAAGTTAGATGAGGCTTGTTGATCCTAGTAGTATCTATGGACTATCTTGTTTATCCCAAAGGGGTTAGTAATATAGACATATCTTGTTGGTCCCCAGGGGATCCATTTATATCACTGGGCTTGTTGGCTCGAAATGGTTAGTAAGTTAGACAAAATCCCTAAATGGATCTACCAAAGAACTCACCGAGGTGCTTCTCCAAGATGGTAAGAGTGAAAGAAGTGGTTTCAGAATGTATTTCTAGGCTTGTTGACCCAGAAGGGTTAGTAAGCCATAAAAATCTTGTTTGGTCCCCAGGGAGATCAATTTGTCTGACTAAGCTTGTAGGCCTGAAAGGGTTAGTAATTCAAACAAGATGTTGATGTAGTGGTTTCAGTATTTTTACACTAATGTTGATGTGACAATTTTAGTATGTTCATAATGATTTTGTAGTGTCGGGTTCAATATTTTCATATTGATGTTGCTATGGCAGGTTCAGTATTTTCTATATTGATGATGATGAGGTAAGTATATTACTTCTATACTGATACTGATGATGGTGTTGCTTCATCATTTGTATGTTGATACTAATGATCTGGTTGTGGTCCCAACACCTTGTGTTCATGATTCTGATGTGGTTGTGGTCTCAACACTTTGTGCTGATAATTTTGATATGGTTGAAGTCACAACAGTTTGTGATGATGATGATGATGATGATGCTCCAACATATCTATGTTGATAATGAAGATGATAATATAACATGCATTGATGATGTTGCTTTAGTACTAACATGCTAATGATGTTGTTGTTGTTTCAGTATTTACACACTGATGATGCAAATGATGATGTTTCAGTATTTACATAGTGATGTTGAAGAAGAAGATTTGGTATTCACATACTGATATGGAAGAAGATAATTCAGTATCCACACACTGATATTTCAAAAGATGATTTAGTATCCACATATTGATGTTGCATAATATGATCTAGTACCCACAGAAGATGATTCAATATCCAAATACTGATGTTGCAAAATATGATCTAGTACTCATAGAAGACGATTCAGTGTCCACATACTGATGTTATAGAAGATGATCCAATAGTCATAGAAGATGATTCAGTATTTACATACCGAGGTTATAGAAGATGATCCAGTATTCTCATATTGAGATTGGTGATAAATATAAATGATGTTGTTCCAAAACATCCCATGACATATAGAGATTCACCATCTAGTTGTACAGTTGTGATGATGGTTGTTATTCATGTAGAATTCCTTCCTAGTTAAGAGGGAGTGTTAAGCTATTGTAACTTCAAAAGATATTTTGATGTACTTTTGTCATATTCTCCTTAAGAGATGTTATTCCTCCATTTGGATATGTCCTTGATGTAATTGGTCATGTAAAAGTCATGAGGTAAACCCTTTGTTGAAAGTCGGGGAAATAGTACCCACAAAAGTAATATATAAAATGTATTTTGAGTCTCCCTAGGTAGGATGAACCTAATAGAGAACCTGATCAACCTAGTTAGTTATTTGAGTGACTCACCTAATGATTATAAATAGGTGATTTGATTCTCTCATTCGAACACACCTTACACTCAATCATTCCACTAGAGAGAGATAAAGAATATACTGTGGAAGATGAACAACTATTCTTGTTTCCAGGGTTTTACACTGTACTTGGTTGAATTATATATAGTGGAAGTTTTGTTGGGTTTTCTCCCACATGAGGGTTTTCCGAGATAAATCGTTGTGTTCTTTTGTGTGGCTTTATTTGTCTTTCTTTCAATGATCCTTTGCTTATGGTTATGATGTTATGATGCTAAATGTTCTTAGATATTGTATAACCATTAAAAACATAACAACTTGCACAATTATCATCCATCATGGAACTTGAGCCATGTAAAACATATAGTACAATTGTTCAAAAAATTTAATTTCAAAGTTGACAAGACAAAAATAAAGGAGTTAAAACTTGGTTTAGTATCTATTGGAATTAGGAAGGCATATGTTTTCATAATGTTCAAATCGTTTAAAAGAATGTACTTTGTATTTATCATTACTTTCTTAATTGTGTTCTTTTGGGGGGAGGACAATGACTGTGTTGGAATCAAAAGAATGGGAGCACATTTTCTTTTTTTAGAGAAACTTATTTTTCTTCAAAAAGAAGCTCAAACTATTGTTGATAAATGGAGTATTTTTTGTTGGAGAAACTAGAGCAGTGAGGTTATTGTTTCCTAATATCATGAAAGAAATATCAAACAAGATGATTCAGACATAAAAAAATGATATTTTCGAGTTTATAGAAATTAATCTAGCCTCTAGAGTGGTTACAAAGACATCAAAAGTCAAAATAATACCTCGTTCACAACAAATTTCAACATATTTGAACATTTTCCAGTAGACAAAGATCCTTCTGGTTTTTCAAATGCTACAAAAGTATGTCCAAGCGAGTCATAAGGAAATGAATTTCAAGTTTTAGATGCCACTTCTGAAAACTCTTCTGCCTCAAATGCATCTACTATTACATGAACCTATAAATATGTTAAGAAAATTATATTTTTGAATGAAAAAATATAGATGAAACCATCACGGATAATTTACATACTTCAGAGAGGATTACAACAAAATTTTTGGGGAGGTTGAGATTTTTAACAAGCCAAATAGATTACGTTATGAATAATCATAAAAGGGTGATCAACTACTTGTGCATTTAAACTTTATTCTCATATAACTTGATTAAAAAGTAAATGACTATTAGAAATATTGTAGAACATACATTAGATTACTATTGTTTACCTACTATTCAAAATCAGGTGTATTGAAAAGGAGATACATCCAACCTCACTGGTGTAACAGATCAAAATGCATTTATCTAAAGGTGAACAGACTGATCCTCTGGTTAAACTGGTCACAAGTTTTCCCATTTCTTGCATTATTTAAAAAACACTTGCTTCAATAGTTATACCACTAGAATAACATATATTAGAAGCCCACTCAACCAAAATTTAAACATTTACAACACTGATATTGGGAAGAAAATTAATTTTTCATTCTCATACATTGAATAATATGTACAGAAAGAACATGAACAACATGAAGCATGAAGCATCACGTACAATCAAGAAGGTGCACTCAAGTAGAAAGTGACCTTTAGCATAGTAGAAAGTGACATTTTTTCACAAAGTTCTTCAATATACAACAACAAAAGACTTGTAAATTTTTCACATAAAGATTGGCATAGTTGTTACCAATTTATAGGAACAGAACTTAGTATTACTATGAAGCCTCAACTTGGCATCAACAACAAGCGTTCTGTAAATTGTTAACTTATCATTAAAGTATGTCCTCCTATGTTACAAATCTTATCCCGCAAATCACAAATTTTTATTATATTAATCCTGTAGATGGTTGTAAATCTTCCATGGCCTACTGTTTAGCAGATTATATTAGAGGTATAGTGATAAAGACAAAACAAAATAAATTTATGTTCGTATTTGATTATGACATACCTCTGACTACTTTAGTATATGTCTTTAGAAATTATGTCATTTTAAGTAATCTTACAAGGGCAATGATTTTAATTCTCACTTTGTATTGACAAAACTATTGAATTCATATATATATATATATATACACACACACACGTGGCCATTGTATTGTCACCAAAAATTGAAAAAAAAAATTATTCGGTTAGAAAAAACAACCTATGCGGAACATTATTGAACTTGCGGAATATAACGTACACTGAATGTACCACTGTTTGGTCGTACGTTGTTCTTACGTTCTATCATCTTACTTTTAGTTATGAATATTACTGTATCTTAATTACGATGTCATAATGCTTGTTTACTACATTATTCTTATGGTTATACATTATTGTGTATGTGTTGTTACTTGATTATATGCTTCATTCATTTCTGCATAGTCTTACTTGTTATTTATATGGTTCTAACTTAACGTTGTTTCTGAAACTAATGTGGCTGGAGTGGCAAGACTAGTTCTCCCATGTGACTAACTGAGAGGTAAAGCTTCTACTTGTCGAGCAGGCTTACTTAGTTATGTTTGAAGTAAGGCACCTCTTTCATTTCGTATGCAAATTATACTCAGCGCGGGAGACTTGTTAAAGTGCGCTAAACGTTTTTACCATTAAAACCACCTACTAGTTGATTTTATGATTTCTTACAGACTCAGCTTGATAACAAGGTAATTACTATGTTTATCATTTATATACCTAGATAGATTATCTATGTGACACCTACTTTTCATTATGAAATTACGGATCCACTGTTCCTATCTTAATCTATTTGTAATTCATATTCATTGCATTAAAAGTATTAACATGCATTTTTATTGCTCTTGACAGAGTTTAAACTTTGGATTTAAGAACCAAGTATCAATTTTATACATAACAGTAATACCATGGAATATTTCATATGCCATGGTTCTAAGCTCCATGCTTAGGGAAAATGGAAAGGAAAGGTTTAAGGCTTAAGCCTATGGTTATATGATTCATGTAATACTATGCATAGTATTGGACTTAGGGTTGGCGCATATATTACATGGTTTACACATTATACATTGGGGTTTACGGCTTGCATGGAAAAATGATAATGGATCGAATACATACTTTAGAGAAGCGGGTTTTGAGTGTTAATATGGTTGATAGGGTGGCTCCATTAATGTGCCTTGGTGTTCATGACAGCCCAAGATTAGGGCTTGGATCACGATGGATGTGCTCATTTCATTAGGTTTTGCTTGCTCTCATATTTGCACTGTGGGTGGAGGAGACTTCGAAGGTAATGAAGGTATGGTCTTCATTGTATTTTTTACAGTATTGTGGTGTTTGTTTGTTTGCTTATCTTGAATTCATACTTCTCATCCTTCATTTACTTGGTGGTTGCAGGTGACAGGGTTGGTGTGGAGCTTCATGCCTCAAGCTTTGAAACCGGTTCGTGGTGATTCCATAAGGTGCACGGTAAGCCTTTTAAGAAATCTTGCGCTTGTCACCTCTCGGCCTTATGGATAGGATTTTTTTTTAAATCGCCACTTGGTTGGGGTTTTCACTGTGGGGTTTTTCAGTTTTCCTACGGGTCTGGGTTTACAAAGTTTGGGTCTATAACTAAAATGATACTGTGGGGAATAGAAAGGGGGCTTTGGTGCAATTTGGCTGGCACTGTGTGTAAAGGTAAATCATGTTTAGTTTGTGGGTTTAAAACCAAGGTAGAACCATTGCTTGCAATGGTGCCATGGCCATTGGACGACTGTGTAAAATCAATTTAATACTTAATGGTTAATGTGTAAATAGATTTATATTGCGTTGTTGTTATTTAGACTTGGGTTTTATGTGGCATTCACATCTCTAGTTTTCCTGTGTATAAATGCTTCCATTGATAAACTTAGATGTTTATTTGCGAAAACGTAGGGTTGATTCCATGCCGTGAATGGCATGAGCACTCTCCCTGGAAACTGTGATGGCTCAAATGATTACATAAATTACTATGTTTAATTATTAATGTGTAATGTAGAATATAAGAGCCATGGGTGTAAAACCAAAATTGCTATCGTTGTTGTAGATTGATTTTGTTGATAGGGAATGATAATGCAAGGTTTGATTTAGGGGACTGTGTATTAATTAAATGTGGTTGAGGCCATGCTCACAACGTAGGGGAAAAACGAGGGTCACATGACCTTGTTGTAGCATATTTAACTTGTTATTATAGCCCGCATATCCGCTGTGTATAGCGTGGTCGTGATGCATGTAAAACGACGCTACATGATTCGAATCTTGGTCGTTGTTTGAATACTTACTTGGACTGTATAAGAGATTATGATGATGCTATTTTAAATATGGTTACAAGGGCTTGGGTTGTCTTAACAATTACTGTATATGTATTATTGTTGGAGTTTGTATTTGCGGCCTACGATTTGGCTTGGGTGCCCACCAAAGTCGATACTATGACCTCTGTGTATAATACTTTGTTGAGGTTTATATTTTGATTCTTAGGTATTATTTTTTGGTGTAGATTTTATTATAAAGGGGCATCACAGTTTATGTAAACGAAAATGGTAATGGTTTTCTATAGGAATCGTTTCTGTTACTTTAACGTAATTACATGGTTTTAATTATTTATAATGTGATGTTCTATGTTAATTATTATATGTTGGCTATGAGTTGATATTAGATGGGACTTATTCGATTTTATAGCATACGATTTGATTATGTAGATTTATAATATTGGGACTGTGGATTTTAATTAGGAAAAAGGAACTTTATTTTAGACCAGTGAATGGTCATGATACTTACCATGTTTAATTGCTTAGGACGAAGTTATTTTAATGGAAAATGATTTTGTAGTTAGCGTGTATTTAAGTATGCAGACCTTGAAAAGTCTTGATGGTTTTTATCTTGGAATTAATATGGAATGTTTATAAATTGTGCATTAGATATAGTTATGGTATTAGTAGATTAGATTTGTATTTCTATTTTATATCTATTGATTTATATAATTATATATATGGTCGTTCAGCTGTAGATAATAGCTTAGGTTAATTAGGTTGTAAGCTTATACTTATATATGTATATCTTACTTCTGAACTAGTCTATATAAATCTAAAACATGCCTCTGTTGACAAATAGAATATGTCAGTAGAGTTTATAAAAGCCAAAAGAACAGATAAGTAATAGATTTGAAATAAAAATCTGGTTTGAATTTAACACAATTTCAACAGTAAAAATTATACAGGAAATTAAAACTAGGGTGCAAATCCCTTGATAAACATTTATAAATGAATTAAAATTGCATAAGTAAACTGAGGAATAAACCCTGGATAAATTTGGTATAGAAACTAACTTATAGCCTAGGGTTATAATTTAAAATGTAAACCCTATAAGAATTTAAATACAGAACCAAGCACATAGAGTTAGGAAATTAAATGTAATCGTTTACCTAACATAGCCAACATCTATTCTAGAGAAATGGAATAGGAAGTCTAGGGCTTCATACCTGTAACTTGTAGCTCTTTCAATCGATGAACCTGCACACTCAAATAACCAGCATTAACAATTCATAGATAGATCTAACCTCTGTATTAGATGTTCGAATCACTTGGGAACTACCACATTCCACCCAACCATGACCTCAAATTGTTCCTGGTTTAAATTCAGATCCCCCCGAGCTGGAATCCAACATGCAAGTAGCTTAGAGCTGCTAAGATAGGGTTTACTAGCTGGTATATCAAGTCTGGATCAGTTCTCCTTTTTCCTTCCAGGAAAATGTTCTCCAAGAAATCACTTGAGAGCACAATAGGCAGAAATATGACTCCTCCCCATGATACATCAAAACCCCAATCCTTTTCTTTGCTTGAGACTTTATAGACAGAGTTTTCATTCAAATGGACAATTAAATCAAGAAACCTTCATTTCTTGATTTAACCCTTTTTAATTAATTTGGGGTAATTTTTAATACTTTAACTTAGGAACTTTCAACTAGTTCCTACTTAGACTTTTGTAGGTATTGTACTATTTATTATCTGTAATAATAAATAAAAATGGATGGAGTTTTTCTTTGTTTCTTTCATCATTAATATTATTACTATATTTATTCTTTATACATACCATGTATAAAATACATAATAATATAACATTTGTCTTTGGGAATCATATACCATGATCCCTAGACTTAATGACACTTCTTTATTAAGGTCAAAATAGGTAGCTGGTTAGGTCTACTAGGTTAGTAAACTCTAAACATCCTTGCATGTTGGATTCCCTTGTATAACATGGTAGTTCTTCAGTACTTGTTGAGAATATAGAAATTCAAAATTTTTATTTAATCACTTGTAAATAATTCTGATGAGATCAATATTTTTCTCGAGTTGTTTTCACTTTGAAGTTATTAAATTATTTTGAGTAACCCCTAGCCCTTACCAGATCCCATACTCAACACTTAAACATGGAGTTACAAACTTAGTGCGTCTCCAGAGCTCTTTGCTCAACAGTAATGCTAGGTTGTACTTGTACGATACACCTAGGGATACAATGGCTAAGGATCGGATGCTTCATAGCTTATGCTCAACATCAACATGGAAGGCTCCAGGGCTTATTCCCAACACTTCCAATTATCTTTTCATGTGATCTAGAGCTTCTCGCTCAACAAAAATGTAAGTACTCATGTGCTCCAAATATTCTTGGTCAACACAAAATATTAATTACCCATGTGCTCCAGAGCTCCTCGCTCAACACAAACATCTCATCAATCATGTGCTTTAGGTCCACGCACAACACAAACAAGCATATATATATATATATATATATATATATATATATCATCAATAATTGGCTTACGGCAAATATAAAAAAAAATCATCATGTTCATATGTAGTGGGGTCCTCGATCCAATATATGAAAATAAACTATCAAGATAACATCATAATCAATAGGCTTATGCCTATAAGTGTTAGGTCCAAAATTCAGGATATTACATCCCTCCCTGCTTATGGACTCTTACATGCGAGGGTAATGCTAGCTCATATGCCACTTTCCCTTTCTTGGCTAGTATTTCAAAAGGTCCACAACATCTAGGTGCTAAATTACCACACCTACCCAAGCTCAATGAGCTTTGTTTTGCTTTTACCTTCAAGTAGACATGATCACCTATTTGAAATTATTTATCTTTTCTTTTTCGATCCACGTAACTTTTCTGGTGGTCTTGTGCTTCTTTAAGGTTCACCTGGACCTTGGTAACCAATTATTCCAAGTCCATTAATAAATTAGGCCTTGACATGATGGGATCCACTGGGCTATCCCAAGTAACTGGTGTTCTGCACTTCTATCCATAGAGTACCTCAAAGGGACTCATCTTGGAGGAAGTCTGATAACCGTTTTTATACGCAAACTCTACAAGATGCAGGTAGTCTTCCCACTTAGTGGGGTTGTTCATGACATACATTCTAAGCATGTACTCAACAATCTGGTTTACTCTTTATGTATTCTCGTCTGTCTGCAGGTGATACGCAGTGCTAAATTTCAACTATGTCTCCAATCCGGAGAATAAAAATCTCCAAAATTTTCCTATAAAATTAACATCCCAATCCAAGATGATTTCCTTGGGTATCCCGTGTACTCTAAATATCTCCTTCAAGAAGATATAAGCAATGTTCACTACCTTGTAGGTCAACTTTACAGGAATGAAGAGTGCTTCTTTTGAAAACTTGTCAATGAATACAAAAAATATAATCATTTTTCTTCTTACTTTTCAATAGGCCAGTGATAAAATCCATACTAATGACCTCCCACTTCCATTCCAGAATGGGTAACGGCTGTAGCAATCCTGAAGGATGTTGATGCTCAGCTTTGACTAGCTGGCATTCCTGACATTTCACGATAAACATCACAATGTCGGTTTTTAACTTAGGCCAGAAAAATTGTCTCTTGATGGCAGATATCATCTTTTGATATCCCGTTTTCCCTGAGTAGGGTGCCCGATGAAATTCCATGAGGTTGTTAGACCGAATGTCCCCTCCTTCTGGAATGTGCAATCTATCCTTGGACCATAGCAGTCTGGATTCATATACTTTGTATTCTTTTTGTTGTTGAAACAACCTCTCCTCTTGGAATTTCTTGAGGATTTTTACATAGAAGGGGTAAACTCTATTGGTCGTTCTAATCCTCTCATGCAAATCTACATCGGTTTGACTCAAAGTCAACTCATATATCATATGGGTTCGTCAGCTCAAAGAATACGCAAACTTGTTTTCTTTTCCCTTAATGTGCTTTATCTCAAAATGGTACTCACTAAGGAAATCCAACTGTGGAAATTGAACCAAAGAGATAGAACAGTTACACTCACACAATTGCTAATCGAACATGCAAAATTAACACCAAAGGAGACTGAAATTGCAGCATAACACTAATCTGTATTGAGTAAGTGTACAATATCCAACCTTATGAATTAATAGGCTGTTTTAATATATAATTACATGAGAGCTTCGAATGCATAAGGATGCCATTCAAAATAGTCAAAAAGTTGGCTTACCAAATCTAGTCAAATACCCCATAGGTGCATAAAGTAGTTTCCAAATCTATGAAGATGCTGACGAATTTGCTAAGTCAAGTGGGAAAGATAAAGAGGGATGGAAATACAACTCATACATGCTTTTATTTGGAGAAAATGAGGGAGGGTGATGTGGGAAAAACACAAGGAAGATACACCTAGACTAGCTTTTCCTTTTGCCTTAAATCAACTATAAAGCAAGGCAGCTTTTCAGAAAAAGAAGATATGCACTTTAGAGAATCTGGAATAAAGAAAACATGCTAAAATTGGTTTCCAGGATGTTTCCCAAGTGCTCCATGACTCATTTTTAGCAAGTGTTGACTTCTAGGACATGTAGAAGGCAACTAGCATAGAATGGAATCTAGGAATCTAGGTAATAAGGAAAAAATAATTAAATTAATGTCTAATGTAGGTAACTATGGGTTGATTATTCTAACACCCCCCCTTAAGCTTTCCTTTATGATTAAATATCAGAAAACTATAGGGCCTAGCAACAAGGCTTAGTCACCCTTTACATACTGCTTGTCCATACAGCCAAGGAAAGAGGCAAAAACCCAGTGGGAAAATCCTCCCTTAAACATGGACATGAAAAAAAAAAATTGAAAATATTGTCATCAATCATGCTTCACAGCATGATCAGCAATCCCCATCAGTGATTTTGAGATTGATGAAGGTCTTCTCACAAAAAAATTTGGTGAAGATGTCTGCTACTTGTTTTGAAGATGCACAGAAGAGTAGAACAATGGTACCATCATGCACAAGCTGTCTGATGTAGTGCATATGGATCTCAATGTGCTTGGTTCATTGTCTCTGAATGGGATCCTTACAGATTTGAATGGTGCTCTGATTATCATAGTAGATAATAGTTGAAAACTCTGATTCGAAGCCACATTCTCCAAGTATCCCCTGCAACCACAAACATTGAGTTGCTGCATTTACAACTCCTCTATAATTTGCTTCTGTAGATGAGAGTGCTATGGCACTCTGCTTCTTGATTGACCAACTAATTTTTCCTTCTGCAAGCATGAACACATATCCTGATGTAGACTTTCAATCTTTGTTGTCACCTGTCCAATCACTGTCAGTAAACCTAATCAAATCAAGATCAGATTTTGCTTTGTAGAAAATCCCATGAGTTCTTGTTCCTTGAACAAAGTTTAGGATCCTTTTTTATGCCATCCAGTGGATCTCATTAGGCTGATCCATGTATCTTGAAGCCGCACTAACTGCATAAGATAGATTAGTTTGAGTGTGTGTAAGATAAAGCAAACACCCAATCAACTCCCTATACAGTGTATTATTTACCATAGGAGAAGAACCTGCTTCTTCAAGCTTAACTCCTGAAAGGAAGGGAGTCTTGCTTGGATTGCAATATTTCATGTTGAACTTGATGAGAAAATATGAAGCATACTTGGACTGATGTCCTTTGATTCAATGTTGATATTGAGTAATTTCAAGACCCAATAATTGGCTCAACAATCCCAAATCTGTTATAGAAAACGCATGGTTCATTGCATCCTTCAAGGAGGAAATCTCTTTCTTTGAACTTCTTGTAATCAGTAGTTCATCCACATACAACACAATAATCGTCAAATAACCATGAATCAGCTTCAAATAGACATTAGTATCATACTTGCATCGAACAAAACTCAGTGACAGAAAAAATCCATCAATCTTGGCATACCAAGCCCTAGGGGCTTGCTTGAGCCCATACAATTATTTCTTTAACCTGCACACTAAATATGGATTAGAAACAAACCCTTCAGGTTGCTGCATGTAAATCTCTTCAGTGATATCTCCATTTAGGAAAGCATGCTTCACATCCATGTCATGCACTTCCCACTGCTTCGAAGATGCAATGGCTAGAGCTATCCTTATGGAGTCCATATTTGCCACTAGTGCAAAGGTTTCATTGTAGTTAATACCATGTACTTGTGAGTAGCCCTTCACTATATTTCTATTTCAAAGGTGAGCCATCAATAGCAAACTTGGTGTTGAAAACCCACTTACATTGGACTAGCTTCCTCCTTGGGGGGAGATCAACCAGTTCCCAAGTATTGTTCTTCTAGAGCGAGCCGAATTATTCTTTCATGGTTGTTTTCCATATTGGATCATGTGCTGCATATTCATATGTCTATGGATATGATTCAACCATTAGATATCACTTCTCATCAAATAGAATATGGCATGTAAGAAGGAGCTGCGTTGGGGAATTTGAAAATCTCGATGTTTTGATCCCTACTCTGGGATCATCATCGGGAGACAACTGAAGCGTGAGGTGAAAGAAATAAGAAGCCCAAAAGTATATATATGACTAATAATTCCTTATTACTCACAATTTTCCACTGTGTTATGACTACTTTCAAATAGAATATGTTTCACACAAAGGGCACTCTCAAATTGAGATCTAGTCCTCCTAGTGTCAATAGGATTTCCAGCTAGTTCCCCAGTTGCATGAATGGTATTTTCTGCCAATTTTGGTCTTGTAGGATGGTTAGAATCTGCAATCAAATAATCATTATTATACATATCAGAATCAGCAAACTCATTAGTCTCTTCACTTACAATCAATGGTTCTGGTGGTGAAGAGGACTCTCCAAGTTCAACTGCTGCTAAAGGCTCTTCTTGGAACTGAACACTTCTTTGAATGAAAGATTTGTTAGTGCTCAAGTTGACCAGATTGTACCCTTTTGAATCTTCAGAATACCCAACAAATAGGCACTCTTGGCTTTGGGGTTCCAAATCCTTTGTCTTTTCAGTTGGAATTCTAGCTCGAGCCTTTGAGCCAAAAATCCTGAAATGGGTCACATCTAGATTGTGCCCACTTCAAGCTTAGAAAGGAGTCATACAATCAAGCCGCTTATGAGGCACCCTGTTATGGATGTAAGACACACATTTTATAGCTTCGGCCCAAAACTTTGGTGGAAAATTCTTAGCCTCCATCATGCAGGTTTCCATCTCCTTCAGTGATCTGTTCTTCCTCTCAGCAACACCATTTTCCTATGGTGTGTAAGGGATCGAATTTTGCATATGAATACCTGCATATTTGCAATACTAAATGAAATCATACTTTACATACTCACCACCATTGTCAGATCTGAGGATCTTAATTTTCCTCACAGACTGGTTTTCAACCAAGGCTCTAAAGACTTTGAAGAGGTCAAAAACTTCAGACTTATGCTTTAGGAAGTGAACCCAACAATACCTGGAAAATTCATCTATGAAGGTCAGTGCATATTTGGCTTGACTCACGGACATATGAGGGAATGGACCAACAATGTCACTGTGGATCAAATCAAGAGGTGCAAAGGTTCTCTCATGACTAGCTTTCTCATACTTGTGCTCTAGGTGTTTTCCTAGGATACAACCTTGACAGACTCCCTTAGAAAGCTTGATCTTTGGTAACCCTATGACCATATATTTTTCACTCAAATTAGAAAGATACTTGTAGTTAATATGGCCAAATATTTCATGCCAAAGCTTGATTTCTTCATTAGCATGAATAAGAAGAACAGAGGGGTTTGAGTAGGGTAGAAAATGGGAAAAATTGTATACCTTCGAAGTGTGATCAACAACACCTTTTGCTATGACTTTACCATTTGAAATATTAGTGATTTCAACATAATTAGGGGAGAATATGACCTTCTTTGGAGACCCAGTATGAGTCATCTGATACACTGACAAGAGATTAGAGGCAAGACCTGGAACATACAACACATTATTGAAACTACCATGGTCAAGATCAATCCTACCCTTCCCCAAAATGTCAATGAGAGAGTCATCTCCCAAAACTATTGGTGGACCTTTCGACATGTCAAGAGAGGAGAGTGTATCCTTTGTCGAAACCATATGTATAGAAGCTCCAGAATCTATGATGAACCTAGGTGAGCTTGATGTCCCAGCAACCAAGGCATGTACTCTCTCTCTGTCATTTGAATTTGATCCTCCTTCCTTCTTCTTTGAGCAATCAGGAAGGGAGATTTTATTCTTCTCCAGGAGTTGGGTCAACATGCCAATTTTCTTCTTCATACAAGAGCTCTCAGGATGATATCCCTTACTGAAGTATGCACACTTTCTCATTTCTCCTTTATTCTTCTTCTTCTAGGAGTTCTTCTTGGAATCTTGGGGCTCCTCTTGAGACTTATACTTGTCTCTCTTTTGCTCAGGTGGATTTTTAGCTTTTTTCTTGCTTTTTGAATCCACCCTTGAATCTCTAGCAACCAAAGCTTGGTCTTTGGAAGGTTTGATGGTTCCCATCATCACCAACTTATCTTTCTCCTATGTGAGGGATTCCATGAACTTTGCAAGCTTAGGAATATTCCAGGCTCGAGCTGTCAACTCAGTGGCATGGAAGGTTGAAACAAACACTGAATAGTTAGGACCAAGCTTAGAGAATATGGCTAAGACTAGTTTCTCTTCCTTCTTTTCGGTCCCACGCTATTTTAGCTGTAGAACAAGGGCCTTAAACTTGGAAAAGTAGAGTTACAATGATTTGAAGCTACTGGGACTCAAGGAGATCATCTCATTCCTTATTTGATGTCCTCTCATCTCATATTTCTTTCCAAAAATATATTCCATCTTCTCCCACACTTCATTAGGTGATTTCAATCCATCAAGATGGAAGAGGAGGTCTCTTGAAATGCTGAGACACAAAATACCATATGCCTCATCCCTCCTATTGTGCCATTTAATTTTCTCTATAGCTGCATTGGGCTTTTCCTTAGTTGTAATAGTAACCCTATAGAGACCTTTCGATCTCAACAATATCTCCATCGTATCTTTCCACTCAAATAAATTGAATGGAGTCAAGATGGTCTTCTGAGATTGGTCCATAGCTCAGTAGTTGTGCCCTCCAGTCAGTAGAATTCGCTCCTAGTCAATGATGTCAAACCTACAATAAAAATTTGGAAGGAGATAAATCAAGCTATGAAGGATTTGATACCATGTGGAAATTGAACCCAAGAGATAGAACAATTACACTCACAAAATTGCTAATCAAACATGCAAAATTAACACCAAAGGATACTGAAATTGGAGCATAACACTAATCTATATTGAGTAACTATACAATAGCCAACCTTATGAAGTAATAGGCTGTTGTAATATATAATTACATGAGAGGTTCAAATGCATAAGGATGCCATTCGAAATATTCAAAAAGAAGGCTTACCAAATCTAGTCAAATCCCCCATGTGTGCATAAAGCAGTTTCCAAATCTATGAAGATGATCATGAATTTACTAAGTCAAGTGGGAAAGATAAAGAGGTATGGAAAGACAACTCATACATGTATTTATTTTGAGAAAAGGAGGGAGGATGATGTGGGAGAAAAACAAGGCAATTAAACCTAGACTACCTTTTCCTTTTGCCTTAAATCAGCTATAAAGCAAGGCAGCTTTTCAAAAAAAGAAGATATATGCTTTAGAGAATATGGAATAAAGTAGACATGCTAAAATTGGTTTCCAAGATGTTTCCCAAGAGCTCCATGACTCAGTCTTAGCAAGTGTTGACTTCTAGGACATGTAGAAGGAAACTAGCATAGAATGGAATCTAGGAATCTAGGTAATAAGACAAAAATAATTAAATTAATGTCTAATGTAGGTAACTATGGGTTGATTATTCTAACAAAAACTACCTAGATTTCCTTGCATTTAGATCTGGTCTATCGAACAAGTATTTCAGACTCATATTGTTTGTCTTTAGAAGGAACTTCCATCCCATGAGGTAGTGTCTCCACATTTTCAACGAATGGATGATGGCGGCTAACTCAAGATCATGTGTAGGGTAGTTATGCTCATGCTCTTTTAACTTCCATGATTCATAACATATTGCATGATCATTCGGCAAGAGGAATCCTCCAAGTCCTTCCTTGCTTGCATCCGTGTAAACAACGAAATCCCCGTCGGGATCCCTAATTCGTACTATCGGTGCGATCATCAAAATTTGTTTTATCTTTTGAAAAATTTATTCGCACTTGCCAGTCCATAAGAACTTATTTTGTTTCTTTTGCAAAGAGGCCATGGGGCAAGCTATTCTCGAGAAGTTCTCAGTGAACTTTCGATAATATCCGGTTAATCCCAAAAAGAACCTAATGTCAGTGACACTAGTAGGGGTAGGCCAATCCTTTATGGATTTAATATTTTTCAGGTCCACAGCTATCCCTGTCTTAGAGATAATGTGACCTAAGTACTATATCCATGGTTTGTAAAAATCACATTTACTAAACTTATCATAAGGCTGGTGTTCTCGTAACACTCATAGTACTATGCGAAGGTGCTCTTCGTGTTAGTATTTATTCTTGGAATAAACCAGGATGTCATCTATAAAGACAAAGAAAAACTTGTCCAGATGCTTACTGAATATGTTGTTCATCATACACATAAATTTCACGGGTGTATTGGTGTCACATCCCCTCCCGTCAATCCGATGCAAGGGAGGAAACATGACCCAACATCTTGGGCTTATTTGTCAATCTCATCCCCATCCATTAGTAGGAAATTCATGGATAAACAAAATCTTATGTGTGCAGATCATTTGTAATACACACAATGGAATTACACACTATCCACACACCATTTAATCATGCATCTCAATATAAACACAATAGAATAAACATAATAACACACATGAAGAAGGGAGTACATCATCCTATTTCCTTCCAGGAAGAATAATGAGAGAACCATACAATAATCAATCCCATTCTCATGCTATGCACAGGCTTCATGTCAACTAGTTTAAGATAATCATATAATTTAATTAACATGAGTAATTAAACATGCAGAACGGAACACAAACTAATCACAATTTAAACCACAGAGAATATTTATCTTTAAGATGAAGCTGTCCAACAACTGGATATGTGAGAGAAAAATTCCACACAACCATAGATCTCTGTCCAACCTATATTCTTTCTACCAAGATATCACCCCCGAGCTAGGATGTGTATCCACTAAGGAGGAACGAAATCGGCTCACTCACAGCCATGGTTTCACTCAACCAGTTTTGCTAAGCCCACACACAGTTGGGTTTATCCATCATGCAATAACAAAGGAGAAGGATTCTAAGATAGTGAGCTCAATCACATAGCTACAGACATATCAATAAAAATTCCAGTAATCCAACCCTCTGTTCCAACATTCACATTTGGATTTCTCATAATTCTGCCATCAAATAACTCTATCCCCTCACTGGATTTTTGGGCTATAAAAGATGGGTTTTCCAATGGATTTTGGGGTATTTAATAATCTCAAATCCACCCCAAGGTTCATATATATCCATCCCCCATTGGATTTCACTGCCAAATACCAATTCTGGGCGTTTTTGGCTCTTCAAAACGTGGGTTCTTGCAAAGTTGCGATTTTGGGTTTTCTTCTCACTGTTGGGCATGTGTAATGGATGGAAACTGAAACTGCCATATTGCAAAATAGAATGGGAATAATGAACCGATCACGTACCCTGCCAAAAACCTATGGCTCAATCCCACACCCCCTCACCACTCCCTAGTGGATATGCATGGCCCCTTCTCATTAGTTGCTTCCATAGCTAGTTTTGGTATTTTATTGCATGATGTTTATTTACATCATTTTTACAATGTTCCATGGCTTAATATCACATGGGTGACATAATATCTAATACTTTCCTTTTAACTAAAAAATATGAGCATCCACTAGCGGGTCTTTGGCCTTGAGCTCCATGCTAGGAAAACATACATCACATGTATACAATATTTATATTAAAAGCTAATATATCCTAAGGGTCAAAATGGGGTATTACAATTGGTCAACATGAACGACATCACTACAAACTCGTAGTTCCCATACCTTGTACAAAAGGAGGTTTTATGAATATCCTCGTCGTGAATCCATACCTGATGGTACCTGGATCACAGATCAATCTTTGAAAAGATTTTGGATCCTCCCACCTGATCGAACAAGTGATCGATCCTAGGGAGTGGATAACGGTTCTTGATAGTCATTTTGATTAACTATTGGTAATCGATGCAGATCCACATCCTACCATACTTCTTCTTTACGAACAGTATCGATGCTCCCAAAAGAGACACACTGGGTCGGATATACCCTTTCTCTATCAACTCCTGCAACTACAGTTTGAGTTCCACCAACTACGGTGCACTCATGTGGTAAGGGGCTTTGGAAGTCGGAACTGATCCTGGGGTCAGTTCGATGGAAAATTCTAGGTCTTGTTTTAGAGGTAATACTGGAATTTCCTCGGGAAACACATCCTTGAATTCTTCAAGAATGGGGACGTCTTCTATGCATTGTTCTTTTTTAGACTTGAGGTCTCGAATATTTACTGCAAACAACTTGCGGCCTTTCCTAACACAATTCTTCGCTTGTAAGGCATATATTTGCCTTACGGAAACTTTCTTTGGAATGCCTTAAACCTTCACTTGGTTCCCTTGGCTATCAATACACAAGATTGACTTGTGTAAGAAATCGAGCATGACATGGTGCTATTCCAACTAGTCCATGCCGATCAGTATATCGTACGATCCTAAGGGTAGGATGTTCAAGTTTAATTTTGTAGGAAAACCATTAAGGTTTACCTCACAATATTCAACTATTTCTGAAACTTTTCATTTCGTACCTGTGGCTAACTGAACTAGCCAAGGTTTATCATGCTTTACTTTTCCTAGTTTGCATACATCAACAATTTTAGGTGAAACATAGCTCCGGTAAGCATCGTGATCAATAAGCATTGAAATAGAAGTGTTCAAGACCTTACCTTCTATCTCAACCATTGTATCTTGATGGTATGCCTGTCAGCCATCCAATGTTGCATAAATCCGCGGTGTTCCCGCTATGTCCTCGATGGTTGGTTCCTCTTGAATTTCCAACACTTGATCGATAGTGGAGTAGCATTGAATCCACTTGCTACTGGCTTGTTAACATTAGGAGCTGGTACATAAGGCTTCGTACAAGATTTATTGAAGTTCTTGTTTGCTAGAAAGTTTTTATTTTGATTTCTATATGGCTGTGGGTTAAACCCATGTTTGTGGTTATTAGAAAATTTCTTTGACTCGTCTCTATTTTGGTTCATGTTCTCTTGTCGTAGTTTCCCATGCTCATAGAAGATCCTGGCCTTGTGCAGGGTGGTATCCAAATTTTTTGGCATGTCGAATTCAATCCTTTCCCAAAAGTTGGGAGGAATATATCCTTAAAACTATTGAATCTTTACCTTTTCATTCTTAATCTATGGTACATAATATAACAGATCTAGAAATCTGTTAATAAAAGCATCCATAGACATGGACCCCATACGTAGCTCGTGGAACTCTTTTACCTTTCGTTCAAAGAATATTCTCGACATATACTTTTCTTGGAATATTTTTTAGAAGTTATCCCAGCGTATTTCTCTTAGTTCATTTTTATTGGTGTGTTTCAAATCCCTCGACCATCTTACTGTCTTACCATTTAAATTATAGATGGCAAGCCAAGACTTCATCTCACTTGAGTAGTTATGAACTTGGAAATATTTTCCCATTCCCATCATCCACTCTTCATCTTTCTCCCTAGTGTTTAATTCACCTTCATAGGTTCAGGTTCTTCTTTTTCTAAACCCCCCCTGAAGACTGCCATCGCTTCTTTGTTTCTTTCTGCGAGGAGAAAGAGATCCATCACTAGAAGGACTATGATGATCTCCTTTTGGTGTTTCATGGGTACGTTCCTGTTTTTCTTCTTCTCTTGGGCTGCTGGATAGTTTATGGTAAGGTTCTATTTTAGATTTGTTTGTGGACTGAGTAGGCCTTCCCTATGGATTCCCCCATCATATTTCTCAATAATGCTTCATTAATAGCTTGTTGTTCTTTTCTTTCGTTTAGACTATCTTCTCTTAAACTTTGCAATTCGACTTGAAGACTGTGTATTTTCTTCAAAATATCAGAATTTAATTCCACCACCAGATTTGCTTCCAAGGTGGGGCTATTCATCTTTCCTAGCCGGCTATTATCTTCCTCGGTATTCATAATCTGAACTGTTCTATAAAAATTCCTGTAATTTGCAAAAAAAATAAAGAAAGAAAAATTTATGTTAGTAACAAAATTTAATAACTTACTTTATTTTCTTTGTAGTGAATGCTTCGTGCACCCATAGGTCTCTCAGTATTGAAACTGGGCTCTGATACCACTTGTAATGTCCCAAAAAAGTGAAAATAAAAATAAAATAAAAAATTATTAGGCTAGTAAAAGCTACCTATGCAGAACATTATTGAATTTGCGGAATATAACATACACTGAATGTACCACTATTTGGTCGTAAGTTGATCTTATGTTCTATCATCTTACTTTTAGTTATGAATATTATTGTATCTTACTTACAATGTCATAATTCTTTTTTACTACATTATTCTTATGGTTATACATTATTGTGTATGTGTCGTTACTTGATTATATGCTTCGTTCATTTCTGCATAGTCTTACTTGTTATTTATATGGTTCTAACTTAACTTTGTTTCTAGAACTAAAGTGAGTGGAGTGGCAGGACTAGTTCTCCCATGTGGTTAACTAAGAGGTAAAGCTTCTACTTGCCTAATGGGCTTACTTAGTTCTGTTTGAACTAAGGAACCTCTTTCATTTCGTATGCATATTTGTAACACCCCGGTTTTGACCCCATTTAAATTAAATGTATATGATGTATATATTGTAATTAATCGTGGTGTGGAGCTAAAGGAAAAAGCCCCACCATCGACTTAACGTTTTATGTTTCGACTATTAAAATCATTGCCGATGATATTTTATGCTAGCCGGCACATTATAATTTTGACATCATGTAAATATGCAATTTAATTATAAACCCCAACCAGCTATGTCTATGCAACAAATAATGAGATGAGGGCATGATTTTCCTAGGGAATAGGGAGGGAAATTATTTAAACCTTTGGGCCAATGGGGAAAATCCAAATGTCAAAGGGAGAACCCATGAAACAGTCAACTACCTTTCTTGTCTCATTTGACATTCACCCAATCATTAATTCTGCTAGAAATTGGTTGAAGTAGTTATTGCATGGGGATGAGAAGAGTATGGGTAGGAAATTCAAATTTGGGGAAAACCCATTTTTGGGGAAAATAAATTTTGACTTTTGGGGAAAGTAAACACCCAAAATGCATGCACATTTGGCCATACATCGACGTTCTTCATTTTTCCTCACACAGGGAAGCTTGGGAGCTATTTTCACCTCCATGATTTTTCCTATGGTATGTTCTCCTTCAGGAATTGGCGCTCTTGCGCGTTTTCATCATCATCATTCCCCCACGTTGGGGCTCTCTTAAGCGGCTGGGAATTTTCTGAGTGTGAAATTCATTTTTGGGTTGCTCTGTGTGTGTGTTTTTGCCTCACGCGGGCAGTCATTTCTTCATTCTTCAGGGCCGTGGATTCATTTTTGTAATGATATATGGTTGGTTTTCTTTCCCCAATGTTTTTGTTTCATTTTCCCCACTGATTTCCAAGATAAAAATTGTTTTTGAATTGCCCAGCTATTTGGAGGAGAGACCACGTTCTTTGGGGTGTGTTTGAATTCGTTTTTGGCCATGTTGGGGCCAAAATGTTCCTGGGAAAACGAATTTGTTGTTAGGGGTTGTTCTTACCCTCCTTGTGAATTAATTTTGTGGCCGAACTATTTTCATCAACCCAGAAATTATGTATATTGTTGTGTATGAAATTGGTGTTTGGACTATGTAGGAGTGGAAAGGAGTCTACTTGAAAAACCTAGTGTTTTGTAGAAGCCTCATAGACAGAGCTAGAGGGATGGCCCTCTTCTCTAGACCCCCCCTAAATAGAACTGGAAGGGAATTCATGGCCCGAGGGACTGTGCAACAGAGAAGGGAATGATTCCTTGTGTTGGGTGTGTGTGGATGTCTTAGGAGTCAATCTAGTTCTGTTGTAATCCTTAGCTCTTCAGTGATCCCACTAGCTTAGCAGACAGTGCTTCCATCTCCTGATAACCTAATAAACCCAACTTGTTGGCTTGGTTATGTGTTGTTGTGTACTCTTGGCCTGATAAACCCAACCGTGTTGGCTTGAGTGAGTTTTGACATATCTTTGGCTATGTGTGAGCCTGTTAGTTTCCTTTTCCTTGGGGAATCATTCCCATCTCAAGGGTGGAAGGTTGCTAAGAGATTAAGGAGCACACTAGCCTATCATTGGGTGGAACGTTACAGCGACATAGCTGGTTGCGGACGAGCTTCTTCATAATATAAGTATTCTTATCTATTTCATCTCTGCAATTGTATTTGATGTTTAATGAAAATGATGAACATGCTAAATTATTTAATGGAATGTAGTTTGCTTCCGCTGTATGATAAATAATTATGCATCTATGCATGTTTTAGTTCAAAGCAGTCCAATTTTTATCATGTGTATGTTCATGGGGCTAGTTTCTCAGGTAGATAGTATTAAGGTAGCATCCTCTTCGTCGGGTCGGAGGGTCAGGGACGTTGTACAAGATTATACTCCGCGATGGAGACTTGTTAAAGTGTGTTGAAATATTTTACCATTAAAACCACCTACTAGTTGCTTTTATGATTTGTTACAAACTCAACTTGATAATGAGATAATTACTATGTTTATCATTTATATACCTAGATAGATTATCTATGTGACGCCTACTTTTCGTTATGAAATTACAGATCCACTATTCCTATCTTAATCTATTTGTAATTCCTATTCATTGCATTAAAAGTATTAACATGTATTTTTATTGATCTTGATAGGTTTTAAACTTTGGCTTTAAGGACCAAATCTCGATTTTATACATAACAATAATACCATATTTCATATTCCATGGTTCTAAGCTTCATGCTTAGGGAAAATGGAAAAGAAAGGTTTAAGGCTTAAGCCTATGGTTATACGATTCATGTAATACTATGCATAGTATTAGACTTAGGGTTAGCGAATATATTACATGGTTTACACATGATACGTTGGGGTTTAAGGCTTGCATGAAAAACGATAATGGATTTAATACAGACTTTAGAGAAGTGATTTTTGAGTGTTAATATGGTTGATATGCTAGCACCATTAATGCACCTTGGTGTTCGTGACAACCCAAGCTTAGGGCTTGGCTCACGATGGATGTGGTCATTTCGTTGGGTTTTGCTTGCTCTCAGCTCTGCGTTGTGGGTGGAGGTGACTTTGAAGGTAACGAAGGTATGGTATTCGTTGTGGTTTTTAAAATATTGTGGTGTTTGTTTCTTTTCTTATCTCAGCTTCATACTTCTCATCCTTCATTTGCTTGGTGGTTGCAGGTGACAGGGTTGGCATGGAGCTTCATGGCTCAAGATTTGCAACCAGTTCGTGGTGATGCCATAAGGTGCACAATAAGCCTGCTCAGCAAACCTACGCTTGTCACCTCTTGGCCTTATAAATAGGACTATGTTTTAAATCATTGCTTGGTTGGGGTTTTCACTATGGGGTTTTTAGTTTTGCCTACGGGCCTGGGTTTACAAAGCTTGGGTCTGTAACTAAAATGATATGGTGGGGAATACAAAGGGGGCTTTGGTGGAATTTGACCGGATCTGTGTGTAATGGTAAATCGTGTTTATTTTGTGGATTGTGTATTTATTAAATGTGGTTGAGGCCGTGCTCACAACATAGGGGTAGAACGAGGGTCTCACAACCTTGTCGTAGCGTATTTAACTTGTTATTATAGCCTACACATCCACTGTGTATAGCATGTCCATGATGAATGAAAAACAACACTATAGGTTTCGAATCCTAGTCATTGTTTGAATACTTACTTGGACTGTATAAGAGATTATGATGATTTTATTTTAAATATGGTTACGAGGGCTTGGGTTATATTTACGATTACTGTATATGTATTATTGTTGGAGTTGGAATTTATGGCCTGCGATTTGGCTTGGGTGCCCACCAGAGTCGATACTACGACCTCTTTTTATAATACTTTGTTGAGTTTTATATTTTGATTCCTAGGTATTATTGTTTGTTATAGATTTTATTATAAAGGGGCATCGTAGTTTATGTAAACAAAAATGGTAATGTCTATCTACAGGAATCGTTCCTGCAACTTTAATGTAATTACATGGTGTTAATTGTTTATCATGTGATGTTATTTGTTAATTATTATACGTTGGCTGTGAGTTGATATTATATGGGACTTATTCGATTTTATAGAATCCAGTTTGATTATGTAGATTTATAATACTAGGACTGTGGATTTTAATTAGGAAAAGGGAACTTTATTTTAGACCAATGAATGGTCACGATGATTATCCTGTTTAATTTCTTATGATGAGGTTATTTTAATGGAAAATGATTTAGTAGTTAGCATGTATTTAAGTATGCAGACCTTGAAAGGTCTTGTTGGTTTTTTTTTTGGAATTAATATGGAATGTTTATAAATTGTGCATTAGATATATTTATGGTATTAGTATATTATATTTGTATTTCTATTTTATAAGTGTTGATTTATATAATTATATATATGGTAGTTCAGTTGTAGATAATAGCTTAGGTTAATTAGGTTGTAATCTTATACTTATATATGTATATCTTACTTATGAACTAGTCTATATAAATCTAAAACATGCCTCTGCTGACAAATGGAATATGTCAGAAGAGTTTATAAAAGACAAAATAACAGATAGGTAATAGATCTAAAATAAAGACCTAGTCTGAATTTAACACAATTTCAACAGTAAAAATAATACATGAAATTAAAACTAAGGTGCAAATCCCTTGATAAACATTTATAAATAAATTAAAATTGCAAAACTAAACTGAGGAATAAACCCTGGATAAATCTAGTATAGTAAGTAAATTACAACCTAGGGTTAGAATTTAAAATGAAAACCCTAGAAGAATTTAAACAGAGAACCAAGCACATAGGGTTAGGAAATTCAATGTAATCATTTACCTAACATAACCAACATCTATTCTAGAGAAATGGAATAGGAATTCTAGGGCTTCATACATGTAACTTGAAGCTCTTTCAATGGCTGAACCTGCACACTCAAATAACCAGCATTAACAATTCATAGATAGATATGACCTCTTTATTAGATGATCAAATCACTTGGGAACTACCACGTTCCACCCAAACATGACCCAGAACCGTTCCTGGTTTAAATCTGGATCCCCTCAAGCTGGAATCCAACATGCAAGTAGCTTAGATCTCCTAAGGTAGGGTTTCCTAGCTGGTATATCAGGTTTGGATTAGTTCTCATTTTTCCTTCCAGGAAAATGTTCTCCAAGAAATCACTTGAGAGCACAACAGGAAGAAATATGACTCCTCTCCATGATAGATCAGAACCCCAAGCCTTTCCTTGGCTTGAGACTTTATAGACATATTTTTCAGTCAAATGGACAGTTAAATCAAGAAACCTTGATTTCTTGATTTAACCACTTTTAATTAATTTGGGGTAAGTTTTAATACTTTAACTTAGGAACTTTC
The DNA here is from genome assembly GCA_001517045.1 of Pseudotsuga menziesii. Taxonomy (NCBI): domain Eukaryota; kingdom Viridiplantae; phylum Streptophyta; class Pinopsida; order Pinales; family Pinaceae; genus Pseudotsuga; species Pseudotsuga menziesii. The sequence goes on along the minus strand of LPNX011197348.1, from coordinate 152,312 downwards.
AACTAGTTCCTACTTAGACTTTTGTAGGTATTGTACTATTTATTATCTTTAGTAATAAATAATAATGGATCGAGTTTTTCTCTCTTTATTTCATCATTAATATTATTACTATATTTATTCTTTATACATACCATGTATAAAATACATAATAATATAACATTTTTCTTTGGGCATCATATACCATGATCCCTAGACTTAATGACACTTCTTCATTAAGGTCAAAATAGGTAGCTGGTTAGGTCTACTAGGCTAGGAAACTCTAAACATCCTTGCATGTTGGATTCCCTCGTATAACATGGTAGGTCTTCAGTACTTAATGAGAATACAAAAATTCAAAATTTCATTTAATCACTTATAAATAAGTCTGATGAGATCAATATTTTTGTCGAGTTGTTTTCACTCAGAAGTTATTAAATTCTTTTCACCCCTATCGCTTACCAGAGCCCATACTCAACGCTTAAATAGGGATTCACAAACTTAGTGCAATTCCAGAGCTCTTCGCTCAACACTAATTCTAGGATGTACTTGTACGATACACCTAGGGATGCGATGTCCAAGGATCCAATGCTTCAGAGCTTATGCTCAGCATCAACATGGAAGGTGCCAGGGCTTATTCCCAACACTTCCAATTATCTTTTCATGTGATCCAGAGCTTCTCCCTCAACACAAATGTAAGTACTCATGTGCTCCAGAGCTTCTTGCTAAACACAAAATATTAATTACACATGTGCTCCAGAGCTCCTCGCTCAACAAAAAACATTAATTACACATGTTCTCCAGAGCTCCTCTCTCAACACAAAACATTAATTACACATGTGCTCTAGAGCTCCTTGCTCAACACAAATCATCTTACCAATCATGTGCTTCAAGGTCCACGCCCAACACAAACAAGTATATATATATATATATATAATCAATAATTGGCTTATGCCCAATATATAAAACAAATCATCATGTTCATATGCAGTGGGATCATCGACCCAATATATCAAAATAAACTATCAAGTTAACATCATAATCAATAGGCTCATTCCTATAAGTGTTCGGTTCAAAATTCGGGATATTACAACCATTAAAATAGGTCAATGTAACTAAAATAAAGATACAACCAATGTAGATACATCAATTCTCAACATCATGGCTCAACGAAAGAATGGGAAATTATTTAAAAATCCACAATTTTCCATTCTAGATTTAAATGGCATTATATGTAGAAAAAGTTAGATATATTTTATTAAACGTCCACAAGGCCAATAAATGTATGTGACAAAATTTTTACATATTTCGCATGCAATCTTTCGACTCTTATGGATTAAAATAAGGAAACACTAATAATCTAAACAAAAGAAAATAAAAAATTTATTCACACCTATCAATCACAATTGGTGGGTAGAAAGATTCCATTCTCTCTCATATGAAGCCGAGTATATTTGAAGAAGGAATTCAACAAGAAGAGACATATTGAAAAGAGGTAATAGGTAAACAATATCTTCAACTTCAAGGCTTCTTTCACTATCCAAGAATGATTTACTGTCCAATACAATTCAAGAGGTATGGATAAACTAAAATTTATTTGCGCTAGTTAACCTAAACTTAGAGTAATGGATCCGATAGTTCTTATTGAGTTAAGAAACATACATAGAAAACATTTTTTGTTTCAAATGGATCCAAACTTCAAATCAAATATGTCGTTTCATGAAGAAAAATACATACAAAACATTTAGAAAACACATTTCAAGAAACACGCATTAAGCAATATTCAATTTAAGTATTGAACTAGCAAAATAAAGTATATGAAAACTCTAACATGTGCACGGGAACCAAAATTTGACATACAAAAACTTGTTTCATTATTTTAAAAGTAATATTATATATAATTTTTGAACTAGCCAATGATAAAAACTCTAATATGAACATGGCCACCAAAATTTGAACAAAAAAAACTAAGATCCATCTAGTTTACGATCCAATTATACAAGTGCCCATTTTTAAGTTATTGTACAAAAGTTCAAGAACCCTCAAGAACCATGCTTGAAGAAATCATAAATAAATATTTGATGATCAATAACTTCACATTGAGTTATCTCAACCATTCTCCATCTGAACAATTCACCACACCTGAAGCCGACAATTATAACTGAGTATGAAATTGATATAATCAATGAGCAATAACAAAAAAAATAATACTTTATAAATAAGCTATAGGATATTAGTAGAAAATATTAGAGAAATTAGAATGTTTTGAAAACTTCACCCTATTTAAATTTTCAATGAAATCCTCATAAATTATGTGATCGCTTTCTTCTAGCCTGTATGTGTCATTATTGATATCGTATGATAGGTTTGTCATTGCTATAACATATTCAAGCTGTATGAATAGATTATCCGTCGAATCATACTTGTACATGTGTTTCCCCTTTATTCTATTGTACCAACAACATTCAAGCTAAACACCTTCAGGCTTATCCAAAATATCAATGGCATTATGGTAATCAAAGACCCTATTACCATCCTTCTTTCTTATTCTTTGAACTCTTCCAATGTACCAAGTCCCATAAGAACCATTGTGCTTTGTACTTTGAGATACACCTTTTCTTGTAGTATGTCCAAATACAACTATAGAATTGATCTCAAACAACACTGCACAATCTGATCCAATTCCAAAACCAATTGAAACACCATTTTTGGGGGGCCTCTCATCTCACTTGAAGTATACTCTATTTCTCACTTTAGTCAATCTATCTTTTGATAATTCTATATTTTCATTCAATTGACTAACCAAGCAATATTTTTACATGTCCTTTCCATCAAGCTCCACCACTGGTTTGGTAGTTATGTTTACATTTTCATCAACAAAATCTAAAATTCCATCCAAGTCATGCCTCCACTCACTTTCCATTGTTTGCAATTCACTATCATTGAGTACCATAAAAGAAGAATATTGTAATATGGATGTGGATTGACTCAGTGGAGAGTTATCAACTACTTCATCCACTTGTTCAATCTTTGTATAATTGTGATCCCCTATCCATGGTTTAAACCACCAAGAATATTCTGTGTCTTTCTGGTTCCATGCCAAGACCTAGTAAAATTCCCTATGCATCCTCCAATCCTATCTTGAGAGCTTCAAAAAAATTATTATCTATGGATATTGAATCATATTGTGACATGACATCAACTTCCTCTACTTTTTGTTGATGCAATTTATTCTAGATACTCATTTGCTTCTTATGATATTTATTGTAATAAATCCCTTGGGGATTCGATTCTTCTTCAAAAACTCTATTAAGGGTTCCAATAGCATAAAGTAAGTAAGTGAAATCATATTCCCTCTCTATGCCAACCGTGCCACTAAATTTTCTAAATAAGTTCTCACATACATCTGACCCAGTCAAGTGCAATGCACATGACAACTTAGAGTATTGATCATGAAATAATATCATCAACAAAAATGCAAAGTGGAAAGAGATTTTCTCATCTTGATATGCCTCTCTGCTAATGAAATTAATTTTGACATTAGTATTTTCTTATTCTCTTACCCAGCATAACCATAACTTGAACAAATGATGGACTCTTGAAGAGTTCCGCACTCTTTCCCAAAGAGTCAAACTAGGAGAAAAAAATATCAATATAGTCGGCAACAATCGCTAGATAGGTCTCTGTACCTGATGTCCTCTCTATCCTACCATGTGTACTTCTCATTTCCTTCAAGCACCTCTAGACATGCCTTGAAGCAAAGCATTGTGTTGAACCGCAGTTTTGGCTATCAATCCTATCTATATCCTTAATTTTAACATTATTGTCGTCCACTTTAAAAGTGTTATAAACCACTATTACATGGTTAAACCTAATAAAATATTATCCAACAATCAAATCTCATCGACCAATGAACAAAGGATTCACTTTATTTTTTCCTTTGTGAATTTAATCCTAGTCATGAAGTCGTGTTACTTTAAATCCATCATACAACCTAGTTAGCCTCCACGCTTCCCAAGGAATTTGATATCTCATGCGAGTCATTGAGTAATAATCCTTCAACATAAGCATTCTTATCCTACTATCCCCATCTAAGGAATTACCAATAATAGGTCCTAAAAAAAGTTCCACATATTTCTTCCATAGGTCTTCTAGTTTTTACCATTGTTGATGGGCAAAATTTGAATCAAAATTGTTGCACATTGGATGAAAAACCACAACCAAATGAGGAATATTCTCATGTAAATGGTTTGCAATAATAACATGTGCATAATAGCCAATCACATAATTATTTAAGGAATATATAACAATCTCATAGCCTGCAACGCCCTCACCAACTATCCCAAATAAATGTGATTGGCACTTATGTTCTTCTTTATTACTATTGTAATCTCACATACGACATAAGGCTACCAATAATACATACTAAAACATACATACATCACAGAGAAAAGAGTTAAGAACAAGTATATAGAATAATAGATTCTATTAACATGAGAGGGTCCATACAATATAGAGAACTGAACCGAGCTCTCATCTGGCTCAACATCCTAATATATATGAATTGCAAACAGTTACAAATAACTACTTGTTGGTTCACTCAACCAACACGACCTTAGGTGGTCGACCTAATCTCTAACTAGTCAGCTGAACGACTTAGTCGGTTAATCGACTAAGTCGTCTGTCGTTTAAGTCAGCTTATCGACTTGCTCCTCCAACATCTCCCCCACGAACAAAACGTTTCTTCATCCCGAAGAAATAGGGAGGTACCCAAAATTTCTTTGTCCATCTAAGTAGTCCTTCTTTGTGCTTGATCTTCATGGGCTGTGAAGTCTGATGGTTGGTCTTTTCTGTACACAGACTTCGACAATTGCTTCAACTGTCACTGCCAGTTGATGTTGGAAATCCGTCCAACTCTGCAAAATTTTCTGTATGTCAATGGTTAGTGTAGTTAGATTGGATAAGATCGACATTTTCTCTGGTATGGAAACTTCTGTTATTTTTTCCATGGAAGGACCCATAAGCTGGTCATTTTCCTCTGCTGTCTCCATTAGTCTTTTCATCTATGGGCAGATGATGTCTACTTTTTCTAGGTTTGGAATGGCTTGATGCACCCACTGATGTGCTTCTCACTCGAGCTTCTACAGTTTAACTGTTTCAAGCACTATTTGATCTTCAATTGTGCGTCTGAGTGCTTCGTCAGTGCTTTTCCTCTTCTCTAGTGCTTGTATCTCTTGTTGGGTCTGCCTAGTTTGTTGATAGACTTGGCCGTAGTAAGCAGTCCAGTCTCTCAGCACTTCTTCTGTAATGACAGACTCCTCCATGTGATCTTGCAACACCTTGTATGCTTCTACAAAGGTTGTGTGCTGCTCCATCAATAGTCAGACAATTTCTTCTTTATGCTCCTCTTTTGTGTCTTGAATTTGTGCCTGCAGCGCCAACACCATGCTCTCAAACAACTGATAAGATTTTTCTAGTGGTTTGTCAGTGTCAACCTCTGCTGGTCCTGGTATCACCATTTGTAAAAGGCTTCTGCATTTGTTAAGAAAATCGACTTGTTCTTTTTCATTGTTGTCAAGCTCCTTATGTCTCTACTAGCTCCTTGTCTTTGCTTCAATTGCTAGTGTTTCTAGGAGTTGTCCTAGCTCTGCATCTTTCAACTTGGTTGCATCGAGCGCAGTGGTCGACCCAAGTTCACTGATGTGGACCATTGTTGTCTGTTCATGATGGTCCTTCTTTTTCACCTTCTTCTTCTTGTGCTTCTGTTTTTCTGCTTGTTTCGACACCTGTGTACCTGCAAGAGTCACATCTGGATTTTCTGTTTGTGGGGCAACAATGATGGATGGTATTTCTGGTTGGGGTGGTGGGATGACTGCTACATCTGGTTGTGCCTCTGGTGGTTTGGGTGTATAGGATCCAGAAGTGGATGCGGTTGTCAATAATGGTTGTGGTGGAGGTGGTTTTGGTGCAGCTGGTTGAATTAAGGGTTCTGATTCGGGAGGTGGTGGTGATGGGGTTGGTGAATGGTCGGGTGTAATTGGGTTGGTGAAAGTGTGGTCAAGTGGTGGAATGTCAATCTGAGGGGGAGAATCTAGGTCAAATAACATTTGGTCGATTTCTCGACTTATGTCCTCCATCTTTTCTCCTTCCTCTTCTTCGATCGGTTCAAGGGCTGGTGGATGGGGTTCAGGGTCGATCAGAGAGATAGACGTGATCTGACATGCGACAAATTCATCTTCTTTGTCAAGGTTTCTCTCAAAGGTCGAAGTCATAGTTGCAAAAGTATTTGGCCGCTGGAGTACTTGGCCAGGTTGAGAAACAGGTAGTTGGGACCCATCGACATCGAACAGAGGTGCTTTGGTAGAGAGATTTTGGACCATAGTGAATATTTCAGGTAGTTTTTCAATGTATGCCTGTAGGTCTCTGTCACAGTCATATTTTTCCTTCACAACCTCTAATATAGCATTCTTGCATAAGTCGAGTGGACTTACTGAGAGCTGTTGTGGTATTAGTTCTTCTGTTATTTTTTTCAGAGACGAAGGTGGGGGTCTAGATACGAGATCCACAACATTATTGGGTGTCGAAGTGTGTGTGATCTTCACCTTCTTCGGTCGACCTGGTTGTACCCCTTCCTCGACAAAATTTTGAAATTGGGTCTCCACCAGCACTTTGTTTGTTGCGGCATCCTCTATTAAGTCGAGGGTCATAGCTGCTATTTCCTCCTTGTCTTATGAGGACTCCAGAATGATAAGCTTCCACTTACCTTTCCCTTGTTGTTGTTCTTGTGTTATTTTCCTCTTTCTTACAGTTATTATCTCCTTCGAAAATTTTGTTATAATCTCTTTGGTGACAGCATATTCTGGATTTTCAGCTTCTATCTCTTCCCTTGGCTCTTGAGTCGGGATGAGATTTTCTTCAGCCGGGTTGGTTACATGTCGTTCTACATGTGTCTCGTCCCTTTGAGCTATCGAAGGTTTGATTATGATTTGAAGTCGACCAAGGCCTTCGACCGATGTCTCCTCTGACACAAAGGTACTGATGTATAGGTTAAGCTCATAATCCTCCTCCTTCTCCTAGTCTATCAATGGCTCCTCTATCGAGAGTCTGTTTCTTTTTCTCTTACTGGTATTGGTACTTTTGTTCCAGCCTATTGAGATAGCTCCCGAAATATTTCTTCGACTGTCAGATAGTAGTTGAGGCTTTTTTCATTTGTTTTAGCACCCTATATGTACCACACCACCGTATGGTCGAGCTCCAGCTGGATGTGGGCCTTTTTGGGCAGACTTCGTCGGATGTTCTGAGGCACCCTCCATCTGGTTGTGTCAACTTTGGGCTGCTGGAGCTAGTTTTCCAACAGCACCTTTCCCTTGGCAAGTTCCTTCCTTGTTCCATTCTGGGAGAACGGTTTGAATCTCCACATATGAAATCTTGTCGGCTCTTGAAAATTTTTGTCACCTTCAAGGCAAATAGAGAACATTACTATCCATACGATAAGGGATGGGAACCTGATAATTCCTCTCGTCTCTTGGCATTTCTCACAAATGTTTTTGATCATTTCAGTGACATACTCAACCCATATGTATACCTTTCCATTGGTTGTAATGGTGTCTACTACCTCTAACATATCCAATTTGAGGTCGCTTCCACAACCTGCCATTGTAAGTGTAATAGCTATGATTTTGGCCACAATCTGTGGTGTTCGATGTGTTATTTTACTAAACATTAACCCTTTCGCGTTTTTGCCCGATACCGACCCTGTTAGGTCTTCAAATAATCCTTCTTTGATACCGATGGGTACTGGGTCTTCTTTGTTTGATAGGCCCGTCAGTTTGTAAATCACTTTCGCAAAGATGTCGACCGGTCGGTCGAAATAAAATCAACCGTTGTGGTACCGGCTTATGATAAATTTTACTGCTATTTCTTTTGTGCCTGCAAAATTGGCCATGAGCAGCGCGTTGACATAATTTACAATGGTACTATCTTGTATCTTCTCTGGAGCAGGGGTAGGCTTCTTATCGACGTAAGCCCACTCTTTTATCTCGGTCCATAGTTTTGTCCATGAGCCCTCTTGTATCTTAGCGTTCTTGATGTTCTTTAGTCTCCTCACTAATGGTGTCTCCACGTTCTATAGTTCCTTGGTCTTAGTTGAGGCTCTGGTCTATTTTGGTGCCATCTTGTCAGTTTGCTGGTCGATTTTACTTCGGTGTTCTTGGCTTTTAGTTGTCTGGTTGCTGTGTTGCTCTCTCTATTTGAATTGCGGTGAATGATCCTTTGGTGGTTCAGTCTTTATAGTTGAAGCATTGGATGTTTTTGTCGAGGAGTGTATTAATGGCGGATGTGATGTTCCAGCAAGAACACTTGAGTGTTTGTTACTGGTGATTTGGTTTTGGCACTCGAAGTCATGAATGCGTGATGGGATTATCGAGGTCGTTGGTCGATGTCAGGTATGAAAGTGGTTGATGGTATCATGTCGATGGGCATGATGTCGATTGTGAAAATCGTCATTCCATTTCATAGTTTTGTGTGTGTATTGGTACTATTTTTCTTTTTGGATTTTTAGATTTTTATAGCTTTTGTTTAACCTTTATGGTCGTTATATGTGTTTTTTTTATAGATTTGTTTAGTTTCTATAGCGTTTTAGTCGGGCCCCATTAACGAGCTTCTGAAATACTACGCCTTGTAACATCCTTAGTTGGATTGATCCATTGGCATGTATTTCTTTGACAACATAGGGTCCCATCCATTCTGTATGGAGCTTTTTAGGTTTACCTTTTACTTGACTATTGTATAGTAAATCAAGGTCTCCTACCGACAAGTTTTTGTTTCTGTTGTTTCTATCATGCCATGCCTTTTGTTGCTGTTTCTGGATTTCTTAATGTTGTATCGCCATTATTCGGTGTTCTTCAAGTTTAGTTAGTTTTAATAGTCGGTCCCTTCTTCCTTGTCCGACACCGACATGTAAAATATCTGCAATAATAGGTGTCTGTTGTCAGAAATATAATAGGACTACTGCTTCTTGTCCATACACTAGTTGAAAGGGTGTTTGGTCGGTTGAACGTTTGTATGTTGTTCTGTATGCCCATATTACTGCAGGTATCGTTTTGATCCCAGTCTTGTTTGTCAGCATTACATATATTTGTTAACCCTTTTGTTAGTGTTTTATTAAATTCTTCAATTGCTCCATTCGACTGAGGATGGTATGTTGTACTCCGACGATGGTCGATTTGGAACTGGTCTATTAGGGTTTTGATAGTTCTATTGATAAAGTGTTTTCCCTGGTCACTTATTAGGGTTAGTGGACATCCAAATCGGGTGATAATATTTTCATAGATAATTTTGCGGCTATTTCACTGGAACATGTGTCGACTGGTTCTGTCTTTTCCCATTTGGTTACATACTCGACTGCAGCTATTATGTACCTTGCACCTGTTCTTTTTGCTGGTATGGGAAATGGTCCTATGAAGTCGATAGCCCAAATTTCAAATGCAAACTTGGGTTTACTGATATCAAAGGCATTTCTGTGCTAGGCAGGGGTCGACCCAGTCATTGACATCGGTCACATTGGCCTACAAAATTTTTGCAATCTTTGTGAAGTGTCGGCCACCACAACCCTGATTGTTGGAATTTCTTTGCAGTCGTGTCTGCTTGGAAGTGTCCTCTAGAAGTTCCATAATGTGCTTCATGCATGATATTATTTCTTTCGTGTTTCAGTACACACCTCCTAAGGATGTCGTCCAAGCGCCCATTTTTTATAAGAATCCATTTATGATGCTATATGGTGTAGCTTTCATGGCTAAAATTTGTTTCTTCTTTGTACTCATACATTATGGTGCTTGTCCATCTTCTAAAAATTGAGTTATTTCCTCTAACTCTGCCGGGACTGCTTCTACTCGAAATAGATGTGCATCCAGTAAGTCATCTTCGACTCCTGTTGGTTCCTCCCCTATGTCAATTCGGGATAAGTGGTCGGGACCGACATTTGGCTTACCTAGTCTGACAACAACTTCAATTTCAAATTCTTGGAATAGAAGTAGCCATCGACATATTCTTCCATGGTGTAGTGGCTTGTTGACAAGGTATTTTAGTGCTTGGTGGTCAGTATAGAAGACAAATGGGTTAGCTAGTAGGTAGTGTCGATATTTTTGTAGTGCAAAGACCATTCTTAATGCTTCTCTTTCTGTTGTCGAATAGTTTCATTCAGTTTTGTTTAGTTTTATGCTACTGTAAACTATAGGATAATCCATTCCATCATCTCCTGGATGAGTTAGGATTTCTCCTATTGCTAGGCCTGATGCGTCAATTAGGACATGGAATTTAGTCGACCAGTTTGGAAACCTTAGGATAGGTGCTTCGACTAGATTTCTTTTTCATTTTTCAAATGATATATGGCACTCTTCTGTCTAGACGAACTCTTTATCTTCCCTTAATAGTTCTTCTAGTGCATAGGTCATTTCTGAATAATATTTTATGAATTTTCTGTAATATCCTGTATGACCTAGTAACACCCTGACTTGTTTTGAGTTCACTGGTGGTTTTAATTCGAGGATAATTTTTATTTTTGCAAATTCGACCTTAATTCCTTCTTTACAGACAATGTGTCCTAACAATATCCCTATGGGGGTCACAAATATGCACTTCTTGATGTTCAATGCTAACTGGATTTGTCGACATCTTTCCAACATAAGCCTTAGCCATTTGCAATGGTCTTTTAACATGGAGTATATTTTCCAATCATCAAAGTATACTGCAATGGTTTTGTAAATATATTCTTGGAATTTTTTTACCACAATCCTTAAAAAAACTACATGTGCATTTTTAAGTCGAAAAGGCATAACCCTGTAAGCAAATGAGCCAAATTCACATACAAATGTTGTCTTTTTTTGATATTATTTATCTATTCGCACTTGGTTATAACCTGAGAATCCATCTATAAATGAGTAGCATTCATGTCCTACAACCTCATTTAAGATTTCATCTGCATAAGGAGTTGGAAATGGGTCTGTTAGTGTCACTTTATTTAGCTCCCTGAAGTCGACACAAATTCTTATTTTGTTCGGATCACATTTCTTAGGTTGAACAACCATTGAACTTGCCCATTCTGATTGGTCAATAGGGTAGATAGTGCCTACTGCAAGCATGTTATCAATCTCCTTTTAACTATCTCTTTGTATTTATGAGCTAGTTTATATGGTCTTTTCTTCACAGGTTGAACATCAGGTTTAGTGTCAATTTTCATTTCACCCATTTCGTGGACTAAACCTTTGAGGTCTCTATAATCTCTGGAAAATACATCCTGGAACTCTTTTAGTAAGTTCACTATTTCTGTTGTTTGTTCTTCACTCCAATAGTCTCCAATCTTTTCCATTTTTGGTCAGTCATCATTTAAGATGTCAAACTCTCTAGTTTTAACTTTAGCATCTAACCATTACGGTGCTTTATCTTCATTGATTGGTCGACTTCCTTCCTTAAACTATGAGAATGTGGCGGGGAAGTCTGCTGTAGTCATTCGGTCAATATCCTCCTTGTTGGTTGTTTCAACTTTGAGTACCGTGCGAATAGGTTTGGTCGTTTCAACATGACTTGATTTCCATATAAAACTTTTCCCTTCCAACTTTCCATTTTCCAACTGTAGTCTCGTCGATTGTGGTATTGTCCTGGTTTGTATATTGTTACAGTCCATTGTCTGTCGGTTATCTTTTAAGGGTTTGTTTTCTGTCGGCTGTATAAATTCTTTAATTTGTTTTTTTGTTTTGACCAAATTCTCATTTTGTGGTATAAATTTGAAATCTTTAATAAAATTTTCTCTGAGTTCATTCCAAAGGAATGTTTCACCCTGAACTTCTTCCATCTACCATTTGTTCGGTAAGTCAGTGAGTGTTAATGGAAATAAGTGTGGCCATGTGCGTTCATCCTTATATCCCAGTCTTCTCCATTATTTTTCACATATCTTTATATGGTTTTATGGATCCTATCCTTGGGTAAATATAGGTATCTGAGCCTGTTTGGTTAACTTCTTTCCTCCAAAACTTTCTACAAAATAAGTCGAAGCTGTTGTCCATGTCTATAGTCTTGACTGATGGGTATCCCACCATCTAGCAGCTTGTCCTGTAAAATTTTCTACTAAACTTTGTAGTCGGCCATGTTCACCAATGTTCCTAGATACTTGCTCTACATGCATAACTGGTGATTCTCTTTCCTTATATCTTGGTATTTGTGTAGTGTTTACATCTGTTGGTTTTAGAGTAGGGCATTCCCTAATTTTCTTTTCAAATATTTTTGGGATGGTGGACACCACAAAGCATTGTTTGACTGGTTTCTTCTGTACTTTTTGAATAGTCCAGCATCCTCTTGCTTTTGTTTCATAGTTTTCGACTTCCCAATCATATAATTATGCATCTGAATTATATCCTACTAAGTCTTGATTGCCTAAATGAAGTTCTCCATAGATATTAGGTTCTGTATAATCTTCATTGTTTTGTATCTAATAGAGTTTTCAGATGTCGACTTCTTCATCGATAGGTTTAGTCCAAGGTTCTCCTTGGGATGGATGAATAGGTACAATGACCTTTTGTATGTTCCCTTTTAATTTGATTCTTTCTTTGTCCAAGGATATCGAGGCTTTCATTTTTATCCCCAAAGGTCGACCTACTAACACTGGGAAGGAACTAGATCCTTCCTTAGGGTTAATAATTTCGAAGTCGACTTTAATCTATATACCTTTTATCGTTGTGTCGACATTTTTCTAGACTCCAATAGGTTCAATTAGGCCTTAGTCTACTAGTTTCAGGTATATGCCTGATTCATATAATTGAGGTCTGCCTATTTGCTCCCATGTGTCTCGAGCCATAATATTCACCTATGATCTGAAATCGAGTACAACTTGTCAGACATGGTATCCTTCAATTTCCAGGTCGACAAGTGGGTCAGCATCACTTTTATCTTTTTTATTTAGACTGCAGATATTCTTTGTTTGTTTTTTGGTGTTTTTGTTGTGTTTTATTTTATACAGTAAGTCGATGAATTGTGATATTGTTTTATCTTTTTGTACCAACTGTATTATCTCTTTTACTGTGTCTTGTTGATGATCATCTTCTTCTTCCTGTGGAGCAAATTCTCTAAATATATTTGTTGCATCTTTATATATTTGTTTTTCTGTAACTGGGTTAAGATAAACATTTTTTTCGTTTATCATGTTTATTTGGGGGTTATCACTCTTAGTTTTCATCCCTTGTCGGGTTACGATATGTAAATTATTTGTATTGATAATATCATGTTTTTGCACACACAACAAGACATTAACATTATTCTTTTTATTTATCTTTTCAAGCATAATAGGGCAATCCTCTAATGAGTGATCCCCTACACCACAATTAGTACAGAATTTTAGGTCAATCCTGTCCTTATATGGACAATCTGCATGTCAGTGTCCCTCCTTATAACATGTGAAACATTGGATGGGCCGATATGGTCGGTTGTCTCGATTCCCATAGAATCGACCTCGACCTCCATAGCCTCCACGTCGATTGTCATACCAGCACTTGTATCTTCGACCTTCATATCTTTGATTGTTCTGATCATTTGGCGCGTTGTTTGCTCATTATTCTATGCAATTGCATTGGTCTGATAGACTACATGATAATTCTGTCGATTCTTGAGATTCAGATGGCAGTCGACAGTGTTATGATCTTTAGTTTCACAGATTGCACACCATGATGCTTTGCCATTCTTCATATTGAATGGGAAATCTTTTGTCAAATGGTCTCCATACTCTTAGAAAATGTCACAAAAATATTTTGTCTGCACAAATCGAACGTCCTGCCGGCTGATGTCCTGTTGATAGTTGTCTTTTGAATGTTCGGCCGTCGAGCACTTCATGCACCAAATACCCTAACTTTTGAGGTTTAATTCTTTTAACGAATTATGCACGATCTCAAGTTGTTCTTCTAGTCTATGATCGGTGGATTATGTTGGTATGTCCTCATCCATTTCTACTTGGAGAGATTTTGTAAGCGCATCTTCGTAACTCTTGAATGTCTCCAGACTTATGTGTCGAAAAATTTTCTGTGATAAGCCTGCAATAAACCACTGGATTAATAATTGTTTGTCAATAACATAGTCCAATTGGCTAAGAAGGTCTTTCCATCGTTTATCGTAATCACAGACAGTTTCTCCTGGCTTCTGCGATGTTGTCTTTAGCTTCTTTGCTTCCATATGTTTTGCATCTGGAGTCTTAAAAAATGAGAGGAATTGCACTTTGACTTCGAATTTGGTTGCTTGGGGGGTTCTTTCAGAAAATTTCATATACCAAGTTAATGCCCTTTTCCTCAAGGCACCAGTGAACTGAACCATCTGCTTGTCTTCATCCATAACTTGGTTAGCCTCCCAAGTCGACTCACAGACGAACCAGTGTCATCTGGGGTCCTCATCACCCTCATATAGAGGGATGTGTGCTGACCCATGGCCCATGTTGGAATAATTGTCACTATCTTCTTCAGGAGGTGGTGGTGGTGGAGGTGGTGGTGGGGTGGTGGGGTTATTTGCTTATTCCTCTCTGCAAAACTATCGTCAACGGAACTCTCATTCCCGTCGGTTATTTTTGTCGTTTCCTCTTCGACCAGCAGTCGGTTAGTGTCAAATTCTTCTGTCGATGTCCAACTACAATTATTTGTACGTAGTTTTGAATGTTCTGTGTCTTCCAAAGCTATATTTGGCAGGGGGGGTGCTCCTTCATGTGTCAGTAAAAGTAAGTGGATACTTTGGTTGGAGGGTACCACTTGAAGCGTAACCATTCCTTCTTCTGGTCGACAGATAATTAGATGTCTACTAGTGTATGTCTCGTCGTCTAGTCGGCTCCATATACCAAAGTCACCAGATCCTAGTCTGAGGTCTTCTTCGACAATGGCTTGTATCCGGGTATGTGGATTCATCGAAGATAGAGGTTTTTCTTCGTAGGGAACTTCTAATTGGAGAGCTTCTTGCTGCTCTATCCATAATTCTTCTTCCATAGGGGATGCCTCTTCTTCCACGTCATCTTCTTGTTGGTCATGACCCAACTCCAGCGGATCCCTTTCCTGGTCAGTCACCCTAGTACTCATTCTTCTCTGCAACACTAATTCTCTTTCTCTTCTTTCTTCCATTCTTTGTAGCCTCTTCTCCCTCTCTATTTTCTAGAAGTTTGTTGTACCTGTTGATGTATATGTAACTTCGGAATGTATTCTTCTATGTATTCTATGTATTGTAACCCGATGTTTATTCCGGGATGTTTCTATTATGTATTTGAGTCATGTGGTCATGCCCCGATGTTCCGATCGGGAGGATTAATAATGTAAACAAGTCATGTCAAGTCATTAGGTAAGTCCCCACAGTTTCGGGGCACTTGAGTTATTATACACTAATTAAGGTGTAGGCTCGAGTAGTAATTATTAGGGTTGAGCCTACGTGTGAAATGGAAACTTAAGTGAACGGACTAATATAAATAGAGAGTGTGTGTCTCTCTATTTATCACTTGTGACTTAGCTCTCTTGCTCTCTCAAGTGTGGCGCACTTTTGGAGAAGAAAATTCTTGGGCTTGACAGAAGACAGAAGGCTGCTGTTGTGAAGGGAGGTCATCTTACTGTTTTGGGATCACATCTTGTGGTGATACTATCTTAGAGGAAGTTGAGGGGTTTTCTCCATTTATGGTTTCCCCTCCTAAAATCTTTGTGTCTCTTGTCTCTTGTGATGTGCTTATGTGATTGATGTGCTTGTTATTCTCTCAGTAAAAAGATCTTAACATAATGCTAGCTTAAATGTTGAAAAACTAACATGGTATCAGAGCTAACCTGAGAAGAAGACATTGTGCAGCTACAGGAACTAGGGCTTCCTATTTTTTGGATCTTCCTCCATAGATTTTCAGCAAAAGTATGCTAAGATGACTCTCCATTAAATGGTGCATCGTTCTGTCGATACGGAATTCAATTTCAGTTTCGATGTGGAAATTAGGGCTTTCTACAGAAGAGGAATTTTTGGGTGAGACCAGAATAGGATTTTTATCCTCATCAAAACCGAAATTTAGAGACCTGGATCTGGAAATTTGGTTGGGTAAATCTCCGGGAAAGTCAAACCCTAGTTTGACCCTGAGCTAGGAGAAACCCTAAATACTAAAACTGCTAAGTTTTGGTACAGTCGCTATATTCTGAGATTGGCGAAGTATCAGAAGCTGAAAATTGCCAAGGCCGAATATACAATCCTGATTAACACTGTGTCCAAAGGGCAGCCTCTGATTCGCTATATTCTGGGAGAAATGATCTCTCCAAGTTAGGGTTCCATCCTCTTCCATAAATCATCCATAAAAAGGATACCTGGGCAGATCTGCAATATCTTAGGCTACAGAGGTCCAAATGGAATTCTTGAATATTTTCCAAAAATGGTACGGACTGTACTTTCTGTGGTCTAAATTTCAGACTCAGAAGATGAACCAGTGACACATGGCATGCCGTACAACTTCGCTGTTCTGAACAGTCTAGTAACAGGTCACCTTGGGAAAAGGATCATAAATCCCAAATGGTGAAACCAATTCTGATGAAACCTATGGTGTTGGATCAGGGACATGCGAGGTTACCTCAGTGAGAAATTTCAGATACAGAGGATTAGTAATTTCGGATATATCACAGAAACAGTAACAGACATTTCTGCAGAAGAAATCAGAAAATTAGGGCTTCCTGTTCCGGGAGCTTCCCTCCACTGTTTTCAGAAAAGGAGTACATTGGACAGCTCCATTTGAAGAGATCTGTCTATTCATCCAATCAGATCTAAAAGATTCCAATTTTTTAAAATTAGGGTTTCTATGACAAACCCTAGATCAATGAACTCCGGAACAAGGACGGACACCTCAAATCGGTAAGATCTAATCCTTTGCTATTTCCATTTGAGGTTCTCATTTCAATATGATATATCACATCAGCTTAGTTAAAATCTTGCAAAAGTTGACAACTTCCAAACCTGGAAGTATATGATCTCTCTGAATAAAATGGATTGGACACCTACATGAGTATGGAGGTTCCAGTTTCAGAGGGAGACGAGGCCAAAGAAGACATCATGCTCATGCTGCAGAGGATGATGAACCATCCAGAAAGAGATCCAGATATGAAAGAGAAGATTCTTCAAGCGAGGATGAATATGTTCTAATATCAGCTCACATAGGTAACATTACTCATGGAAGTGATTATTGGTTTATAGACAATGGGGCTTCCAAACATATGATGGGATTCAAGGAATCCTCTGTAAGACTATCAGAACATGAATCACCTCACAAGGTGAAACTTGTAGATGACTACCAATATCCAATAAAAGGTAGTGGGGAATATTCATACAAGCTATACTCTGGTAAGTCTCTAACACTGAAATAAGTATTGTTTGTGCTAGGATTGAAGAAGAACCTTCTCTCCATTTCAGCATTGATGCAAAAGGAATGCGGGCTGCATTCATAGATGGTCAAATCATCATGTGGCCAAAAGGAAAGACTATCGATGATGCGGTAGTGATTGGAGAACAAGAAGGAGGCTTGTATGAATTGAAGGGCCATCCAGAACAAGCCTTGATCCATGACATAGTAGAGCCAAATGAGCTTTGGCATAGAAGGCTTGCACATGTGCATTACAGAGCACTACCTAGTGCAAGCAAAACTGTTGAAGGTCTTCCTAAATCTCAAGCTATTTGAAGGGAAGAACAAAATCAGAATATGACCCAAAGAATCCAGTTGAAGAATGTGAAGATCTAGAATGCAGAGACCATGCAGTCATAGGAAT
>LPNX011197348.1:105344-130887 GCA_001517045.1 Pseudotsuga menziesii | reverse complement strand
CTTGTCTCTTGTGATGTGCTTATGTGATTGCTGTGCTTGTTATTCTCTCAGTGAAAAGATCTTAACATAATGCTAGCTTAAATGTTGAAAAACTAACAGTACCTTTGTGTGACACTATCCTCTCAATTTCCTTTTTAGGCTAACTTCTCATTACTGGTGATTGGTATCTTCCTTAGTCGACTAGAATCCACTCCACTTTATCCCAACATATGACTAGCTACCCCCCCATAGCCTACTCGACGCTTTCGAAAGCCCGGATAGTTCTATATACTTGCTTAGGAAGTATTCCCACTCCCTTTCGATAATCAATTTTTCCCGCCCAGTTAGGGTTTAATGGAGGTCCGCAAAGTGATGGATGAGGTTCGACAATGTGACCTACTCCTTTCTCGATCAGGAACTTAAACAACAAGGTCGGTAAGGAACACAAAAATTGCTCGGTGAGGTCTGTGTAGAATTTCTTTTTTATGGTTTCCACCGAAGTCCTTTCTTCTACTGCTTTCTCCTCGCAAAATTCATCGACGATCTTTTCAAACCACTCTGACAAGTTTGTTCTCCCCCCTCGAATCTGTTTTTTAGTAACTGTTGATCTTTAGTTCCTTCTAGCTTTTTCATCCAGGAGTTTCTTCAGCAGCTGGGGCACTGATTCCACAAACTTCTCGTGTGTCTCCATAAAGAATCTTTCCTTTGCTTGTGCGTTCGTCAATCTGTTTCTCCGTGCTTAATTCTGCAAATAATTTGCTACTTTACACTCCCACCAGTCCTTAATCTCCTATTCTGATATCATCTATTTGCATACATCTCAGAAATGTACTACCAACAACGGAACCAATGTTGTAATCTCACATACAACATAAGGTTACCAATAATACATACTAAAACATACATACATCACATACATGAGCGATAAGAACAAGTATATAGAATAACAGATTATATTAACATGAGAGGGTCCATACAATACAAAGAACTGGACCGAGTTCTCATCTGGTTCAACATCCTAATATATATGAATTACAAACAGTTACAAATAACTACCTGTCAGTTCACTCAACTGACACGACCTAAGGTGGCCGGCCTAATCTCTAACTAGTCGGCTGACTGACTTAGTCGGATGAGCGACTAAGTCAGCTATCATTCAAGTCGGCTTACTAACTTGCTCCTCCAACAATTACCACAAAAACCACTAATGTATCACTTTTTAATACCGACCTGACATATTTTTTCACAATAGTTTCATCTTCAACAAGGCATATAGGAATTGGGACCTCTATACCTTGTTTGGATTTATAGGAAGCATAAATGTTTTCGATTTCCTCGAAAATGTACTTATGCTCTCCTTTGATATATGGAAATTATTTTCTAACTTTCCTTAAAGTCATAGATATCGAAGGGCCATCCATATTCAAGCTAATAAAGATATGTAATATAGGACCTCCCCATATCTTAATCATCTCATAAATGGATTTAGTGGATGCAGTATACCTTCTACTTGATTTTTAACGAACTACGTTGTGAAATATATATTGAACAAATTCCCAAATTGCATATTTACCTTGTAATTTCCCTTGCTTATGAGCCTCACACACATCCTTCCTTCCCAGAGATTCAAACAACTTTTCCATTAGAGACCTTGTTCTAATATTTAGTGTAGAAGCCTTTGTCCTCTCCCACCCAAAGAGATCACATTGTTAAGCTATGTGTACCATTTTTGTCTCTTGCAATAATTTTGAGTTTAGTTTGAGTCAAATGGTCCAACCTTCTCCCTTTCCTTGTATCTCCCCCATGTCTTTGATGTTGCTCCTCTATTCACGATATAAACACATCCGAAAGTCATCATAATTAGGTATCAACTTACAAAATTTCATACCAATGAATCAAAACAAATTATTGTTTCAGAAACCCTCTTGCAATGAATATTTATGTATGTACCATTAATATGACATTCAATACCATAATAACAGAGTGTTCTCCTGGTATGTTTCTCTATGGCCCATAATTTTCCACCACGTTGGTCATCCATTAAAATGTTTGCGTCCAATTTCTCCCCTCTTCTATCATGATAGGTATCCCAATACCCCCAACATAGTAATATTGGGGGATACAATTGTCCTAGAATAAGATGAAAAAACACATTGGAAAATGATCTACTAACTATTAGTAATAAGTAATAACAAATAAAGTAATGGGAAAATTCAAAATCAAATTAAATTAAAACTTGGGCAATTAACTCTATGTAATAGTGATGGTAGTGATGGGATCAAGAACTTAGTCAAACTTTGTTGAGACTTATCATTGGTAGGATTCTTCGGTCTCTTAATTGTTCCACTCCTGTATCATGTGAAGCCTCATCTGTAGTACTAGTGTGCTTCTTTGATTTCATGTGTTCATTTAGAGAACCGACAAGATTAACACTTGTCAGCACCAAAGAGAACCATCTATTGCATAGTGTACATTCTACTCTTACTTTTTTCTTGTCCTCATAGTTTTCAATTGTTGCTTCAACCACCTTAAACAAAGTAGGTTCTTGTGTTTGGTTGAAATCATGTAGAAGCTTCATTTCTTGATCAATATCAAGTTTTTCTCGAGCCATTGTTGCATGCTTTTCTCTGTTACATGAAGGAGTTTCATTAATTCCAAACATTGAAATGTGATGTTGATGGGACCCTAATTTCATATGATTTTTTTTTAAGTTACGAATTGTTTGCGCTACCAAGGATGCTTCCCTCGTTCCATAATCAAAGCCACAAATTTCAAAATGAAATTTATATTAAGTTTTCATTTTATGAATATACCTTGAGTGTTAGCTTCTCCTTTACCAACTCTTCTATTAAACTATTCACTTTTTATTCCCAAGATTCCAATACATTAGTATCAACCACTGCAACTTGTTCCATTGAATCGGACACATGATCAACTCTTGGTTGTTTACGCATAGGTTCCTCCACATTCCCTTCAATGTTTTCAAAGATTGGTGTTCCTCCCATTACATGTGATTGCAATGTTTCAACAACCAACATGCCTACTTTCCTCTTAATGCATACATTTGTTGTTGTAGGTTTCCTTTCTTCTCTTGCTTTGTATTTAAAGGAAGTCAAATTGGGCCAATAAAATCAAAAGGATATTCAATGATATCATCGTCCACAATTTCACAATGGATATCAGCATATGTACAACCTTTTCGACACTGACTGTATCAAGGGAACTATTTTCTTCACCAATAAAAATTGTGAAGTCCACAACATCACTTGGATCCATCTGCATTTCCATCCATGTGTACCTTTTAGTTGGTTACAAAATGAATAAAATTATAACAATTTTTTCAAAAGTTTCCATATAATATGGCTAGGAAATGGGGTGAGTGCATCCATAAATAAATGAAAAGAAAATATTCATATTAGTTCATTAATAAAAAAAGTGCTAGGAAGAAAGGTGTTATAGCCTATAATGACACATATATTCCTGTAACCACTTTCCCATGATTCTGTCACATGTTGACACTTCCATGATGACACTTCATGAAAGTCACTGAAAAAACACCTAGCTTGGAGGATCCATATCCAGAGTTATGTAAGTATGTTTGACCTCTTCTCTACACCCTTGGATAGGTCTCAAAGTCAAGAAAATTTTTCCAAACACTCTAAAGTCCAAAAATGTCTAGAAGTTCCCTAAAATGAGCATCTTTAATCCATTTGTGACTTTTCCTACATGGTGCCCGCGTGTTTCACCTATGTACTCACGAATTTTATGCAATTCAACCCACGAATCACTTTGTATTGGTGATTCTTGATACTATAGCGCATTATTTTCATGTTGTATTTGTGACTGTTGTTGCTACAACCCATGAATATTTCCTGTAGATGTCAAAAACTGAATGTTTCTCGAATTTTTGGTAGTTTGGGTTGTTATGCAACTGACTCCTTCAGTTGACACTACTTTGTCTTCGACCGTATCTCTTCATAAATGTATAAATAGAGATAGAGAGTTCCATGAGAAGGGACTTGAACTTTTTCATTGTTATGCTAAAGGAATTGGGAATCTCATTCCCCCCATCTTTTCCCTAGAAGCTATCTCCTTGTGTTGCAGAGATTGGAGATTGAGTTCGATGGAGAAGAGAAGTAGCAAAACCTGATCAAGGTTTCATAAGGTTCCTGAATTAGAGAAGGTATAATTGTACTTCTTCCATGTTTAACAAAGATGTGATGCTCTTCCTCTTCCAATCAATGTCTCTTGTATATTGAATCTTTTGATTATGATCAGATGTTTATGTTAATAATATTAGAATTTCATTTTTCATTGATTATCATTGCTTTACATGTGGTCATATTGGTTTGAGGAATGTATAATTTTTTTTGTAAGTCTCTTGGATCAAGAGGAGAAAGAGGAGGATTGAAGGGCTACTTGGATCAACCTTCGTTTGATTAAGGTATGAACCATTCTAATCTTTGAACCTTGCTTATATTTACTTGCAAAACTATATGTATACACCTTTCAGCCCTAGTATGACAATGACTTCTTAAGTCCTATCCATAGGAAAATTTCCTCTACAACAGAACTTGCAACTCCACTAGTGAGTCCAACCTATCGTGGGGCCATTCCTTTGGTTTTATTTCAGCTTTGGTATGTTTGATTCTGTGAGTGATTTGTTTGGATTTTTTCCTTTAGTTGTCAATGCTTTATTCTCGGAACCTTTAGGTCATTTATTTTTCCATTTAAAAAAAAAATCTGCATTCGCAAGCTGTCAATACATACAGTCACAAATTGTTTGTTGTATTCACTGGTTGCTTTGGTAACAATCGCGAATGGTTCACATTTTTTCTTGATGACAGTCGCGAATTCATGTAGGTTCCTGTCAGACTGCTAAGGTTTTTCTTATCCTTTTATTTATGATCCTTCATGTTCCTTTTAGGGTTCTTATTTAGCATTGTATTGTGGCTTTAGGTGTATGCATTTCATTGTTTGCTTGTTACATCAAGTATTTTTCATTAAGTTAGTTTTGATTCATTTTTTTGAATGTGTTGGGTCCTTCCTGATTGGCTGATTGATTTGAATTCTTGTGTCTTGTTGGGACACTGGTGTATATCAGTCCTTTTAGGACACTGATATACCTTGGACTACTTTTCTGGTAGTCTAAGTGAGTCATTTTTCTATATTTTGGATCTATTAGTCTTTTGAGTCAACAATTCTACCCAAGTATAAGGTTTGAGTCATCTCTTCCTGATTGGTTGAATATTGTTACTGTAGGATCTGCCTGATATCATTTACATTCTTTATATGATCATATTGTTAGCTAGCTTAAAAGCGCATTTAGTTGCATATGGTTTTTAAATTTTAAAAAAAAAAGACAAAAGGCAGTTTTCATATTGCATTAGCTTGCATATTAGTTGATATGTTGTTTTTTCTTTTGCATTTATAAAAGACAAAAGAAAAAGAAAACATGTTTTCTTTATATGCATGTAGATTAGGTTTTTTTCTTTAATGCACTACATATCATTATTTTGGAAAAAATAAAAAGAAGTTGTTCTTTAGTGGTGTTAGAACCTATGCTAAAATTTGAGTATTTTTACAAATACATCCACACTAATTTCCTTGCAAAAGAGTAAGCGGTAAAAATAAGGGGTAAGGGAAAAAAATTTCATATTCTTATGACTTAGAGGTATGCAAAAAAGGATTTGAAGTTGCTTAGGAGGATTATTCCTAAGCCTCAATGTCAAAATGGAAAACTTATTCTAAGATGGGACCTTGGATATACGCCTTATACGAAAAATCTGCATTTTGATATCAAATCAATGGCTAGGGATGAACCCACAAAGAGATAACCGATCCAAAAAAGGTGAAATCAAAAAGGAGAAAAAAAGGAAAAAGGAAAAATTTTAGTCGTAAAAGTTGAAAAATATGCTTTCCACTATATGGCAGAATAGAAAAGGCAAAAGGTGGAAAAGGCGAAATTTCGACCGTAAAATTTCAAGAATCTACTTTTCGCTATTTGGCGGAATAGAAAAGGAGGAATCAGAAAGGAAGAAGGTGGGAAAGGTCAAATTTCAGCCGTTAAGGTTGAAAAATACAATTTATGATTTCTCCTATTTGGCAGAATAGAAAAGGAGGAAGGCAGGAAAGGAAAAATTACAACCATAAAAGTTGGAGAATCCGCTTTCCGATTTCTACAAAATCGACAATAAAAAAATATTCTGCATATTTGAGCTCAAATCAATGGCTAAGGATGACTCCAAAATAAATCAACAGTCCATAATGATCCCGCAAGAAAAAGGTAGAAAGCGGAAATACATAAATTTGGTTGCGAAAAGTTGAAATTCCGCATTCCGCAATCCGAAGGATTGACGGTTCGGAAGGCTTCCGCAGAAGATCAAAGACTCAAAAAGGAGTAGAAAGAAGGAAGAGGAAATATCAAAATTAAGCTTCATGAAAGCATAAATCCTTCCTTTCATGATCCGCAGCCTGTAGCTTTGATCTCAGATCAACGGCTTAGAAAACTTTTTCTTAAGATCGACGGTGCGAAAAATGGCAACATGTGCATGGGATAAGTAGGTTTCCCAATCTACGAAATTTGGTAGGCTAAAAAAATATCAACAGTTGAGATGCAGGTAATATTGAAATCTATGGCTAGCATATAATTCGTTGGTTAAATATGCAAGGAGGAATAAAACTGTTGCAGGTTGTTCAAAGTTGCTTTGAACAGTCATTTTCATCAAGCGAGTTTGAGTCCCATATGTAAATTTTTCCATTTTGATCTACCACACGCATCTCAATGTGCTTTTTTTATTTTTTTTGTGATCATGGTTAATATGCCAACTCATAATATGTTTAGGATTTAGTCTGTGCAAGTTTGATTCACATGATGTAAACTGATTTTGGCACTCTGCTTTGAGATTCGTCTCAGAGGAAAATTATGCTATAAATATAACCTGAATAGAGGAAATAAGGGGTTCGACATTCATTTTGGAAGCCTCTGTGCTTGGTTTTGTATCTATGCAAATTTTCTTGGAATTATTAATGAAATGTATTTCATGTGTCTAAGATTCATCACGATGTTAAATATTCACTCTGTGTTCTCTTGTGTGCTTCATTTCCATGTATGTGTATTTTATGCTAATGCGTTTCTATTTTCATGCAAGGGATTCATTCTCTGTTAAGCGCTCCTTGCATTAAATAATGCATTTATGATGTATTTATGGTAAATGTATTGGAATTCATCCTTTGTTAGATGATCCATTTCAATTTTAATCCTTATTGTTGCTTCTGCTAAAGTAGTTTCAGGAGATTCATCCACAAATAGGTGCCTCTTGTTTCATTGGGATTCTCCTCATTCCCCCTACCATCTCTCAAAAGATATTTAACTGAATATTAACAATTACTTTGCCTCAGATTACGAAGGTTATCACTATTCATTATGATGTAAATCCTTGAGTATTTGAGGATTTGACTCCATTTCCCAATGGTAGTGTCGGTTTGATTGTATTAGACTCTTTAAAACCCAAACAAATCGTTCCCTTAATAAATCTATCCTTCTGAATGCTTTCTTAAAGATATATATGTACGTGAATGTTCATGTGGCAAAGACTCGATCCCTCTATGACTGTATAGGTTAGAATACAGTCTAAAGATTGGGTTGAAATGGATACCCCAGTGATTTTGTACCACAACCATAGGAAAATTATTAGGTGATAACATCTCGGCGCCATTGTCAGAGACTAATCACTATTATATCCTTGGGGAAATGACATTGTTTTAGTTCTACGACCTGGTCGAGCAGCTGGTCATAGACACATATTGGTTGCATATGCTCTGGGATTCCACTCAAATATTTTGGAAGGTGACTCCACTGGGAATACTAGCGGCCAGAGTACCAATACAAGGAGCAATTTTGATGCAGATCTTTTTCAAGAACTTTTTTATCAAGAGAAGTTGATTCGGAAGTCCAAGAAGCAGCAAAGGTCAATGAAACCTCAGTTAGACCGAACTTTTTTTTTTACTTACTGAAGGTAATATTTCTATTCATGATATATCTTAGCATTGTAGTGAATAATTTGAGCCAAATTTCCCTAGGACCAAGTCTACATCCAGCCTCTTTAAAGCAACTTTATACCCCTCTGCATTTGAGTTCTCCCATATTTCATGTATTCCTAAGAGCTCATAATCGCTAGGTAAGGATTTGTAACCCTTATTTGACATAGAGTGCCCCCTATTTTCCATTGAATTAACTAGATTAAACTCCACTTCCATAGAGTATTCTGCTTCCATATTCCTATCTCTAGCCATTTCAAATATTAAACAACCTATATCATCTAGTTTCATAGCCCCTCACAACACAGTGATTTTTTCTATCACACCAGATGCAATCCCTCTTATAAATCCCACTATAACCCCAGGGATGGATATTTTTTCTCCTTTAATTCTCCATGCTTCCCTGCATGAACTTCCCCAAGGATATGGCCAAAGAATAAAACAATTTAATGGGGAGAGGGGATATTCAGCTGAGGAATGCTTGGGATGTTTTTCAGACTGGACAAACTTGGAGGAGGTAGACCATGATGATGTGAAATTTAGACTATTTTCCCAATGTCTTGCTGGAGAGCAAAGAAAATGGTTCACAAACCTTCCATACCACTCCATTCTGAATTATCAATCCTTTGAATATGCCTTCAAGAACAAATGGGAAGACAATAAGAACCCCAAGTTGTATTTTCCCCAATACCATTCCATGAGGAGGAGGGAGAGTGAATCTATCCAATAATTTTCTGACAGGTCTATGAAGGTATACAATGCCATTCCTACCCAGTTCAAACATCCCCCTGGTTCTTCCCAACTCCAATATGCTGAAGCCTTTGATAGTGAAATCACTTTGTGACTAAGTGAAAGAAAATCAGCCTCTCTAAATGATATGATGCCATAGAGGTAGAGGTAAATCTGAATACTGCTAGAAGAAAGAAGAGGGACGAGGGAGAATTGAGAAGAGATGAAGAAAAAAGAATGAAGGATAAAGAGCTCAAAAAACCATGTGCCTCTAAACCACAAGAGGCCAGAATGGACATGATGATGAAAAGCATGGAGAAGTTGATGGAGAGGCTCAATGTGGACAATAAAACACCTCCCAAGGAAATTCAAGAGCAAAAAAATAGAAACCAAAATATGAGAAGGACCCAAGTCCTCCAAAAAAGGAAGAGAGAACATAGAAACCCTCCTGATCAGCATATCAAACCCCCATTTCAGGAGAACTATGTGGAGCAAGAGTATAGGAATCAAGATGAGGATGACATCAACCAACTAGATTCCAAATCATCCTCTTAGTTTTTTACCAAACAAGAGCATGATAATTCATGTTATGAAAGAGGGGAGATACCTATTGAGGAAACATAAGATTTACATAAGGGGTATCATCTTGCTATCATGGATCTGTAGAGGCATATTGGTCTGAGGAACAGAGATGTTCCTGTGATGAGGAATAAAGAGGTAGGAAACAAATCCTCTACAAGTAATCCAAAGAATGATATGACCCCTAAAGACACCTCTAAGAATGTAATAGAGCCCAAAGGGAAAGAAAGCAAAGAGAGTGATCCAACGAACCCAGATTAGGGACAAACCTCTTTCAGTTTAGAGGCCGAAATTGCAAAAATCAAAATCTCTGTCCCTTTAACTAAATTGTTAAGAAATTATAAATAAAAGTCCCAAATCATGACTGTGTTGAAGCCGCTAGGAGAAATCTCTACAATATCAGATTCCATGAATCTTGAAAATGATAGTCCCACCATCCTATTCGTACCTTGTGTAAATGAGTTTTTTGATGAAGATGTTCCTCCCCTTTATGTCAGTATGAGCATTCATGATTCCATCCTACACAATTCCATGCTTAATTCAGGAACTTCACACAATATAATGCCCTGGCAAGTCATGGATAAAATGGGATTGGAGGTGACAAGGCCTTATAAAGACCTTTTCTCTTTTGAATCCATCAAAGTCAAGTGCCTGGGATTGATCAAATTTTTGGCCATCTCTTTAACTCAGATCCATGCCAATATCCTTGTCATGGATGTAGTTGTGGCTGACATTCCTCCAAAGTTTGGAATGCTACTGTCAAGGTCCTAGGATGTCAAATTCAAGGGTTCAATACAAATGGATATGTCATATGCCACCATCCCTATTTTTTGGGTACAGAAAAGGCTATACATAGAGCATAAGTTAGCATACATGGTGAGTAGTGCTGAAAGGACAAACAACCACCCAATCTATTCGTTGGACACTGACATGGGGTCATCCATTCTCTTTGCAGAGGGAGGAAAATACATTTTTAGTTCACAAAACCCTTCCTTTGTGCCGAATCAGGAAGAACTGGAGGGATTGTGGAATGTGGATTTTTATGAGGCGGCATGCAAGGAAGTGGAAGGAGCTGGAGTTTGGGTGAAACCCTGAGGAGGGAGATCCTTCAGTTAGTCCTACATACTTGCCTTAGACTGCACAAATAATGAGGCTAAATATGAGGCTATGATGTTAGCAATTTTGATCCTGAAATATTTGCAAGTTAGGTTGGTGGTGATACATGGGGAATTGGAGCTAGTGATTAAACAAATGCAGGGAAATATCAGGGCAGATATCCCAGGATGAGAAGCTATAGAAACACTTCCCTAGATTTGATAGGATGATTTGAGGAATGCAAGTTTGATCTAATTCCCAGATTACAGAATGTTGTAGCTGATTCTTTGGCCACTTCTGTTGTCATTTTCAAAATTCCCATATTCCCCAATAGAAAATATGAGATTGAAGTTAGGCATAGACCCTCTATCCCAGATAATGTTAAGAATTGGTAGGTCTTTGAGGATGACAAACAAATGCAGAGCTTCCCTATTCTCACTGAGGAGTTTGATGGCATGATCATTGAGAAATATAATATTCTCCTAGAAGGGTCCACTCTCACCCAAGAGGTCCTAAAAATTCATACTGATGTTCTCAAATAGATGCCACGGGATAATATCGATGTCCCTTCTGAGGGTACTATTGGCACTGAAACTAGAAAGGTTGTTGGACCAGAATTGTGGGGGATTGATGGACATCAGGAATATATGAACAATACTTTTGGAAAATAAATCTTGCAGCTCAAAGGTAACTATATCCCCAGGGGTTTAGTTCCTTTGGAAAATCTCTTTAACTCAAATGGTGTTGCTAAGGAACTCCATCTTGTCCCAAGTTGTGAGGATGTGGAAGGTGTTAATATTGGGATAGAAGATCATCCAAAAATCATCAATATCTCAAGAACACTCTTTCCTGAAGCCAAACATAAAAATGTTTCACTGGTGAAGGAATATTCAGATGTTTTTGCTTGGAGCTATAGTCATCTGAATTCTTATGAAACATGTATAATCCAACACACTATACAAATAAAAAAGGATGAGATGCATTTCAAACAAAAGATAAGGAGAATGAACCCCAAGCTCCTGCCCCTGGTGGAAAAGGAATTAAAGAAACTCTTCGAGAAAAAAATAATTTTGGCTCTTATATTCTCAAGGTGGGTGGCCAACTTGGTCCCTATGAGAAAGAAGAATAGAGAGATAAGGATATGCATTGAATTCAGGAATATGAATAGAGTCTCTTTAAGATATCATTATCCTCTTCCTAAAATAGACCACATTCTGCAAAGGGTAGTGGGATCTCAAAGGATCTCCACCTTAGATGGATTCTCAGGATAAAATAAGATCACGGTACATCCATAGGACTAAGAAAAGATAGCTTTCACCACACCCTGGGGCACTTTCATGTATGCAAAAATGGCATTCGGAATCATGAATGCAAGGGAAACCTTCCAGTGAGCCATGGACATAGAATTTTCCGATGATAAGGACAATATCTTGCTCATCTATTTAGATGAAATCACTATTTTTTCAAAATCCGATGAGGAACACATCGCACACTTGTTGAAAATGTTTAAAAAGTGCAGAAAATTCAGCATCTCTTTGAATCTGAAGAAGTCACACTTTTCTATGAAAGAAGGGAAGCTACTTGGGAACTTAATTTCCCAGGAAGGCATCAAAATAGACCCAAAGAGGTTGAGGCAATTTATAAAATTGAACTCCCTTGGAACAAGGTTGAGGTTCAGTCCTTTATGGGAAAGGTAAATTTTATGAGAAGTTTTATTTATGCTTTCGCTAAGACCATAAAATATATATAACTAATATGTTGGGGAAGGACAAGGAGATAAAGTGGACACTTGAAGCAACACAATCCATTGAGGACATAAAGAAGGCTATTTCAGAAGTCCCTGTATAGGTAAGCCCTGATTTCTCCAAATATTTCCTCATATTCTCATTCGCTTTAGAGCAGACAATGGAAGGGGTATTGTTATAAAAGAATCATGAAGTAAATGAGAATCCCATTGCTTTCTATAGTAAAACATTGAGAGATTCTCCAATAATATACAACATCCTAGATAAGTAGGTTGATGCTATGGTGTAGGCCTTGAAGGAATTCCAAGTGTACATCCTGCATTCTCATATTTTTTCTCATGTCCCCACCATCACAGTAAAGGATATTCTACCCTAACCATACCCATATGGTAGAACGGGAAAATGAATCACAATATTACTTCAATATGACTTATATATTAAACCCACAAAGCTGATTAAATCCCAGGGACTAGACAAACTCATGGCACAGTCTAAATGTGATGCTCAGCCTGCACATGATTGTTGAATTGTCAGCATAAGGGAAAAAACCTAAGGAACAACCAGAGCCACAAGTGGCTAAACATTTCATGTCATCCCCATGGTATACTGACACTGTCTTTGTATTGCAGCATCTACAAGCTCCATAGAATATGGACAGAACAAGGGCCAGGTTCCTAAAATAGAAAGAAACAAGATTCTACATCTTAAATGGGATGTTTTATTGGAAAGAGCCAGGAGGAGTCCTGCTAGTCTATGTAAATGAACAGGAGGAAAAGAAGCTCATTGAATAATTTCATGCAAGGGAATGTGGAGGTCATCATTATTGGAATACCACTATGAATAATATCATGAGGGAAGGATTTTATCAGCCTACTATATTTTTTGATACCAACAAGGAGGTGGAGGCCTTCCATAAAATGTCAGATCTTTGAAGGAAGAAAGAAGATTTTTCCATTGCCTCTAAAGCCCATACATGTTGAAGCCCCTTTCCAGTAACGAGGGATAGATTTCATTAGAGAAATAAACCCATCTTCATCAGGGAATCACAGGTGTATTCTCACTGCCACTAATTATTTCACTAAATGGATTGAATACATCCAAATTAGGCAGACCACCAAGATAATAATTATGCAGTTTCTGGAGGAGCACATCTTATCAAGGTCTGGGGTTCCCAGGAAGTTCATCACTGATAATGCTACTGCATTCAAATCAAAGAAGATGGTTGAATTCTATTTCAAATATCACTTACAATCGGGGCATTCCACAACCTATTATCCACAAGAAAATGGGTTGGAAAAATATTCAAATAAGAGCCCGATGAAGATCATCAAAAAGTTATTGCAAGATAAAAATAAGGCCTGGAAAAAAAATTGATGCATGCTTTATGGGCCGACATAATCAGTGTAAATAAAGCCATTGGCACTTTACCCTTCCAGCTGGTTTATGGTTATGAGGTAATATTTCCTAGTTCCCTAAGTTTTCCATTGATGATATTGTTACAGGAAGAAGAAACTGAAACCAATCCAACTCAGAGGAGGATGTATCAATTGGTTGAACTACAGCAACAAAGAGAGCAACTTTTTGATAGAACTTAGAAATTTCAGGATAAAATGAAAGAGACCTTAGATAAGAAGACAAAGCCTAGTGATTTCCAGATGGGGGATGTAGTGTTGGTATGGGATGCTCCCCATGAAGATAAAGGAAAGCATGGAAATTTTTATCACCTATGGAAGGGCCCTTACAAAATTTCATCATTCAGAGGGAAGAATGGCTACATAATGGAGGAAATGGAGGGTGGTCTTGTATATGGAGCTCCTGTAAATGGAAGGCTCCTCAAGCACTACTTTCTCTAAAGTAAGTTCAGTTTCCCATGTCATTGTATATACCATTTCATTTTTAGGTTTCATGAGTGGATGTCTCTCTCACAGACTAAAATCCCAAGGTCAAGGCAATAAGGTATCCAAGGGAGCTGTCATTTAGTTTTCTTTTTTGTGCCAACGTGAAGCTACAAGAATTAGAACAAATTTTGAGAAGATGGGAATTCGGGATAAAGAAGGATGGTGTATTTTATTGGCATTGTTCAAGAACAGAGGGCCCAAATGGAGTAGGAACTTAGTCTATGAGGTTA
The DNA here is from genome assembly GCA_001517045.1 of Pseudotsuga menziesii. NCBI lineage: Eukaryota > Viridiplantae > Streptophyta > Pinopsida > Pinales > Pinaceae > Pseudotsuga > Pseudotsuga menziesii. The sequence continues at coordinate 116,592 of LPNX011197348.1, read as the reverse complement.
TTTGCTACCTCACAGGGAGGATAGCATCCACGAGTTGGAGCCGCTATTAGCACCTGTGTTAAAATTTGAGGATTTTAAAAAATATATCCACACTAATTCCCCTACAAAAGAGAAATTCGGTAAAAATAAGGGGTAAGGAAGAAAAATTTCATATACTATGACCTAAAGGTATGCAAAAAAGGATTTCAAGTTGCTTAGGAGGCTTATTCCTAAGCTTGAATGTCAAAATGGTAAAAAAAACTTACGCGCGAATTTGGATACAAGACTTATAGGAAAAATCCATATTTTGATCTTGGATCGATGGCTAGGGATGAACCCGCAAAGAGATCAACGGTCCAAAAAAGGCGGAATAGGAAAGGAGGAAGGCGAAAAAAGGAAAAATATCAGCCGTAAAAGTTGAAAAATGTGCTTTTCGCTTTTCGCTATTTGGAGGATTAGAAAAGGTGGAATCAAAAAGGTGGAAGGTGAGAAAGGTGAAAGTTCGATCGTAAAAGTTGGAGAATCCACTTTCTACGTTCCACTATTTGGAGGAATAGAAAAGGTGGAAGGAGAGAAAGGAAATTTTTTGGCTGTAAAAGTTGAAAAATACATTTTTTTCTTTTTCGCTATTTTGGCAAAATAGAAAAGGAGGAATGGGAAAGGCAGAAGGTGAGAAAGGAAAATTTTCGGTCGTAAAAGTTGGAGAATCTACTTTCTGCTTTCTGTAGGATCGATGGTACAGAAATATTTTGCATCTTTGAGCTCAAATCAATGGCTAAGGATGAATCCGAAATAAATCAATGGTCTCGATTGATCCCACAAGAAAAAGGAAGAAAGCAGAAATACAAAAATTTGGTTCCAAAAAGTTTAAATTACGTATTTTTTGATCCGTAGGATTGATGGTCCTGAAGGCTTCCACAAAATATCAATAGATCGGAAAGGAGAAAAAAGGAGGAAGCAGAAAGATCGAAATTAAGCTTCATGAAAGCAGAAATCCCACCTTTCGCGATCCGCAGCTTGCAGCTTTGATCTCATATCAATGACTTGGAAATATTCTACATAAGATCAATGGTGCAGAGAATGGAAACATGTACATGGGATAAATAGGTTTCTGAATATGTAAAATTTGGTAGGACCAACAAATCTTAATGGTTGAGATGCGTGTAATATTGAAATGTATGGCTAGCATAGATTTCACTGGTTGAAGATCCAAGGAGGAATAAAACTATTGAAGGTCATTCAAAGATGCTATGAAAAATCATTTTCATCAAGCGAGTATGAGTCCCAGATGTCAAGTTTTCCATTTTGATCCACCACGCACTTCCCAACTTGCTTTTTGATTTGTTTAGTGATAATGGAGAATCTTGCAACTCAAAATTTGTTAGGATTTAGTCTGTACAGGTTTGATTCCCATGATGTAAACCAATTTTGGTTATTTTCTTCAAGATTCATCTCAGAGGAAATTTACCCTATAAATATAACCTCAATAGAGGAAAGAAGGGGTCCGACATTCATTTTGGAAGCCTATGTTCTTGGTCTTGTAGCTCTGCAACTTTTCTTAGAAGGATTAATGAAAAGTATGTCATGAGTGTCTGATATTCATCACTGTGTTAAATATTCAGTCTTTGTTCTCCTGTGTGCTTCATTTCCATGTATGTTTAGTTTCTGCTAATGCATTTCTAGTTGCATGCAAGGAATTTGTTCTTTGTTAAGCTCTCCTTGCATCAAATAATGCATTTGTGATGTATTTCTGGTAAATTTATTGGAATTCATCCTCTATTAGATTATCCATTTCAGTTATTATCTTTATTGTTATTCTGCTAAAGGTGTTTCAGGATATCCATCCACAAATAGGTTCCTCCTATTTCATTGGGATTCTCCTCATTTACCCCTGATATCTCTAAAAATATATTTAACTAAATATTTACACTTACTTTACCTCAGATTGCGAAGTTTATCACTATTCATTATGTTGTAATTCCTTGATTGTTTCAGTATTTGACTCCATTTCCCAATCGTACTATCTGTTTGATTGTCTTACACTCTTTAAAACCCAAACAACTTGTTCCCTTCATAAATCTATCCTTCTGAATGCTCACTTAAATATATATGTGTACGTGAATGTTCATGTGGAAAAGAGAGAGACCTCTTATACTGTATAGGATAGAATACAGTCTAAAGATTGGTTTGAAATGGTTACGCCAGTGATTTCCTACCAAAACCATAGGAAAATTATTGGGTGATAACAAGTGACTTTCAAGTTTCTATTTGAAAAAGAAAGAGAGTAGTTTTTGCTTTTTTCATTTCATTTCTCTTTTCTTAGTCATCTTGTTTCAACATTGATTCAAAACACCATTGGTTTCACCTTTGTCACCCCCTTTGGATAATCAACGACCCTTTAAAATAAACACTTATTATTTAAAATTTATTAGTAATTGTTTGCTTCTAGGGACGACACACACTAGTTTAGGCTAGTGTTTTGGGTTAGGGATATTTTAACTTCCAAAAACATCAAACTCAAACATAGTGGCCTATATTTTAGGAAATTCAACTTCATTGAGAAAGACAATGGAAATATCCTCTCAGACTGGATTCAAGAATGATTTCATGCGATACTGAGTTGTTGGAGATACCCCTCCTCTTCGCAGTAGAGCGTACACCAGATTTGTTGCATGTTTCGAGACTCACCCAATACCTCCTCCTGACCCCATTTGGTGCCTGGTACTAATTGAGTTTCGGGCTTAGCTACCCTCCCCATGTGCATCAGTTAGACTGACGGCTGTCCGCCGAACTTTCTTTGTGATTTTGGTAGCCTTAGTATCTTGTCTACTAGGATCTTACACTGGTGGCATTGGAAGGCTATTTCTAGTGCACCTAGGGTAGACTTGAAAGGTAACCTTAGTTGACAATTTGGGACGGCAGCTGGGTGATTCTAGTGCTTTCATCTAGAGAACTCTTCACAAGATTCCAAGTAACTACTCTTATTCCTTCATTGGTTAGTTCTGGGCCCTCATCATCCCAGAATTTCCTTTGGAAGGAATCTTTGTTTGCTTGGCATGATACCTAGGCATTTTATGCTAGTGGTGTGTTCTTTGTATTGTTGGTTTCTTATCAACCTCAGACTTTGTATTCTTGTTTGAAACTATGGATAACACCCCTATGAACACCAACCAAGAGATCCCCATGTTGGGAACTCCTTGTACTATTCCTCTCACAGGGAACGTTGGTGTTCCTTTGATGGCCACCATGAATCTACTTGGATTCACCCTAGGGTTAATAGTTTTTTTTTCTCCACTCCAACTCTCCTGAATTATCCTCATGCTCCTCAAGTAAGATCCTTATATAAAGGGAATCAAACCACTGCTCCCCCTTCACTTGTAGAATCTTCTCCTCCTCCTTCGACCTCATGCGGTGAAAGTACTGATACTAGAAATCAGCAGTATAAAAGGAGTAATAGAAGGAAGAATATGAAGAAGAATTGAAAGCAAGGGGGCACCCGTACAACCTATAGAGGTCAAGTTGAACCTCACCACCCAGCCTCTATAGATCATGCTAGGGGCACCTATCCAACCTCTAAAGGTCATGTTGGATCTAAGCACTCAAACTCTACAAGTCAAATTGATCTTCACCATCCAGACTTTGTAGATCATGCTGGTGGAACCTTTCCAACCTCTACAGGTCATGTTAGATCCAGTCACTCAGCCTCTACATTTCATGCTTAGGGAACCCTTTCAACCTCTACAGGTCAGGTTGAACCTCCCCATCCAACCTATGCAGAACATGTTGGACCCAACCACCCAACCTCTGCGGTTCATGCTGGGGGAACACACTCAACCTCTGTGAAGCATGTTGATCCTAGCCATTCATCCTTTGTAGTTCATGTTAGTTGAACCCTTCCAACCACTACAGGTCATGTTGAACCCTGTCTCTCAACCTATGCAGTTCATACTGTGGGAAAAATCTCATCCTATGTAGGTCATGCTGAGGGAAATCAGTCAGGAATCGTGATTCATGTTGACACTATTGAAATTAGAGGAAATTTCAATTTAAAATGGGCCTTCCAAAAATAATACAAATTCCATGTCATCATGTATTAGCCAATCAAAATGATTTAAAATTCAAAAAGGGAGAACCTCTTAAACAATTTTTTAATATAAATTTGGGGATACGTATCATTAAAAAAAGCTACTTTTTTTGTTTGTATTTTCGACATATCTCCCTCTGTTTTTCCTCAAATTTAAATCGAGAGAGCTTGTTGGATGCTGAATTAAATCCCGCATCCAAGGAGTACCCATTCGACATACTTTTGATGGTCCCTGCTACCCAAAAAACAAGAAATACCTGAAAAAGCATGATGATGACATCATCATCATATTTTTTCAGGTATTTCTTGTTTTTGGGGTAGCGGGGCCCATCAAAAGTATGTTGAGTGGGTACTCGTTGGATGCGGGATTGAATTCCACATCCAACAAGATCTCCCAATCGAAATTTGAGTAAAAAAATAGGGCGATATGTCGAAAATACGAAGAAAAAAAAAGTAGTTTTTTCTTTTCTTCCTCCAAAAGTAATAAATATTATTTTATTATTTTAACTATTATTTTATTAATTTTCCTTAAGAGGCCCATTTGGAGTTGAAATTTCCTCTAGTGAAAGAATAATCGTTCAAAACAAAATCCCAATTTCCCTTGTAAGCTTTGTGAGGGAGACCACCTTACTTAGCAATGCCCTGTCATCACAGAGGTACGAAAAGTTTGGTTCCAAGGTCATCCCATTTATTAACACCCTGAAGTCTCTCAACAACCAGCCTCTATTAGTTAGGTTGGCCCCATTATCTCAGCCTCTATCGGTCATGCAGGGGGAAAACTATCACCCTCTGTAGTTCATGATGAGAGAAAATAGTCGGTCACTACTAGTCATGTTGACACCATTGAGAAAACTGGTTGTTCGAAAGGAAAAATTAAGTTCCCTTGTAAGCTATGTGAGGTAGATCATCTTACTCACCAGTGCCCTACTATCGAAGAAGTGCAAAGAGTGTGGTGTAAGACTCAAGAATATCATGTTCATAAACAACCTGATGTTTCTCAGCAATCTACTCAACCTTTGGTTGATCAAGTGGTCGAACCAATCTCAACTTTGGTTTATCCCACTCTTCTTTCAGAGCGTGATCCTTATGTGATTGAATCAATGCCATATTTGGTCAATCCCACTCTCCCTTAGAAGAGTGACTTTCAGGAAGCGGTTGAAACGATTCTATCGTCAATCAATCCCACTCTTCTTTTGGAGAGTGAAATTCTTGCTAGTCACATTTTCTTCACTGCTAGTTCATAACTTACTAAATAGGGGGGTGTTGAAATTGCTTCATATGAACCCCCTCCAAGCTCTCGGATCGTTTCCTTTGATTGGGATAGCATAGTTGAGTCATTCTTTCCTTTTGTTGCACATTTCCATATAAAGGTCCAAGTTGGACAATACATGATTGCTTGTTGTGTTGTTGATGAAGGAGCCTCAGTTAGTATTTTGTCTACTCGTGATTGGAAAGGAATGGGATCTCCCAGCCTTATGTTGACAGATAGTCGGTTACTTCATTTTGATAGAAGAACTAGTACAACTTTGGAAATTCTTGATCAAACACCTGTTACTTTGGGTGGTAATACCGTCTTAGTTGATTTCATGGTGATTAAGGACCCATTGGACTTCAATATGCTCCTTGGGCATGATTATGTTTATGCCATGTAGGCTATGGTGTCAACATTCTTTCATGTGATGTACTTTAATAATGGAGAATAAATTGTCACTATTGATCAATTGGATTTTCTTGATCCCTCTCCTAACCCAACTTGAGACCAAGTTTTTCCTTTATTGATTCCCAGTGTCTCTATAGACACTACCCCACCACGGGTGAGCTATGTGGCCTCATATCCATTGCATTCAAGTGCTACTAAGAAGAAACCTCTGTGTTCATGTTTTCCTTCTCGGGACTCGGTTCCATAAATTAACCAAGTGTTTCATCCTATATAGATTATGGAGCCTGCTCTCCACTCTATTGAACCATTTGAATGTCTAGACATGTGTCCTATCTGATATGGTTTACTTCCATCTAATGAAGTCTTTCTAGAGTCTTGGATACAATCTAACCTTCTTATGGATGTCGGTTCAGTTGTCATTAGAGGAAATTTCAAATCAAAATGGGCCTTTTAACTTTTATTCAAATTCCATGTCATCATGTGTTAGCTAATGAAATTGCTTTAAATTTGAAATACTGTATATTTNTTTTGATGGACCCCTCTACCCCAAAAACAAGAAATACCTGAAAAAATGGAATGATGATGTCATCATTCCATTTTTCAGGTATTTCTTGTTTTTGGGGTAGAGGGGTCCATCAAAAGTATTCCGAGTGGGTACTCGTTGGATGCGGAATTTAATTCTGCATCCAACGAGCTCTCCCGATCGAAATTTGAGTAAAAACACAAGGAGATATGTAAAAAATACAAACAAAAAAGTAGTTTTTTTCTTTTCTTCCTCCAAAATTAATAAATATTATTTTATTATTTTAACTATTATTTTATTAGTTCATTTTAGGAGGCCCATTTTGAGTTGAAATTTTCTCTAATGGACTAAGTCTAACCATGACTTTCTTGATAAGACCAATCTTTCCTTTGATAGGTCTCCTTTTGTTGGTTTTGTTGAGTCATTGGACTCTCCCTTTGAGAAGCAAGTCATTAATCCTGATGAGTTTTATTTTTCTTATTGATTTCTCAACTCATGTGATACTGAGTTTGTCCTTGTAGACTCTATCTCCCCTATTTATTTTTGCTTTCCTTCTGAGGTTGATCTTATTTATTATAAATGCTCAAGCCTTGGCACTATAGAATCTTCTTTGATCGATTCTTCCTTGACTTCCTCTTCCATATAAGATAGAAAATTCACATGTGATTTTACCAAAGTGACCTGCATCAGATCTTTTCTTGTGAATATGATATTGGTGTTGTTGTTTCTTGGAGATGTGATTTTTAGTTGGATTCACAATTTTTTACCAACCTTGCCTAGTTTTTTAAGCTATAACAACATTTACATGTACCCTACGCATGATTTTGAGTATGATGACAGCTTCCATGCTTTTAGCTTGTTGTATAATCCCTCATCACTTCTCTCACCATCGCTCAGATTTGTACCATTTTTTCTTTTCAACTTAACACAGTTTACCTTAAGGAGACATTTCCCGACTGTCTTTATCTTTCTCATGTTCCTTGCATTATGCTTAGGTTGTTCCTTTTGCTTGGAACTATTTTTTCCTTCCTCTGACACTCATCTCCTTGCATTTAGAGCATTCTTTCTGCTCACCTTTGAGCTCATTAAAAAAAATTGAGGCCACGAGTTGACATTTTTGGACTCGTTAAAAATTCATGAGAAAGATATGGAGCTATCTTTAAGCCCTAGTGTGACTCCTTAAAATTGACAATATTTCTGAGTAAACTTGTGTTTCCAGACTCATTAAGGTAAATTGAACGATCATCTACAGTGTTAGCTCTTTCTCAGACCATGTAGATTATTTATGAGAAAGGAATACTCTCTTTTTTCCAATGAAATTGAGAAGAGTATCTTCATGTATAGGTTTATCTCTTTTCTGAACCTAAAAAACTAAACTTACGAAAAAGTAACCCCAGACATTACCTTAGTTTTCTCTTTTTCATTCTCTAGACCGAAACCATGAAAAATATTCTGAGCATACTTTATGTGTTTTTCATGCTCGCTAAACTCTAAGAAAAAAGCATCAAGATTACAATTTTCCATACCATTCTTGTAAATAAATGGAACTCTCTATGTGATGTTTCTTTCATTCACACTCGTTAAAACTAGAGTGTTCTTCTCACTTTTGAAGGAGCATTGGGTCGGTGGTAATTTAACCTTTTTTGGACCTCCCCAACTAAGTACTAAAAAGGTGTGCCTTACTCCTTCAGGAGCTAAGAGAGTTCTTATGTGGATTGTTTTATACTTTTCCGACCTCGGGGGACTAAATTGGATGAAAAATAACCCCCCTCGAGTCTTCTTCGGAGTTTTTAGAATCAAAATATGAAAATAGAAACAAGAATTTACTAGTTTGGGCTCATACAATCCATGAATCAGTGCATATCAATCATTATTCACTCTCCTCTTCAATATTGTCAAAAATGAAGAGAGACTCGAGTTGACTTTCTTGGACTCGTTAAAATTAACAAGAAAGGCAAGGAATAATTTCACTCTTTGGGTTATCAACAGTGGAAGCATGTCATCCTTGAACAAAGCACTCTCTGAACTTCCCGATACTCATGTCTCAGTTTGTACTTCTAGTTTAGCTATTACTTCGATTTTTTACTCCTCCACTTTTTCTTTATACATGGGGAATATGATCACATATCCTACATGACAGATAAGTCTAGTTTTCCTATCTGAAAGTCTAAAGCTACCTTGGGTCATCTCTATGTCATGCTCACTGTTCAAGGATCCATATATCTGTCTAATTGTCCTAATTCCTATCATTATCATACTTGAGAATCCCTTGTGTCTACCTTCCCTCATCCAGTTTCCTAGTTACTCTTGTGACCTGTTAAAGGATTCATTGCCTTCCTTCTCACATCATGGTTTCTCATCAACATCTCCTGAAGACAAATACCTAGTGTTTCGATGATAGTACCTTAGGATTCACTACTCATATTGTTGAATTCCTTTTCTTTATTTGTCAGCACTACTCATTTACTGACATTCTATTGAGTTTCTTTCAAGTTCGACTTCAGTTTCATCTATTCACATCGTAGGAATTGTACTAGTTACTATGGATTTAGATGAAGACCTTAGTTTCATACCTCTATAACCTAAGTTGCACAATATTGTGTTATGTTCAACAACACTACTTCCATATATTGAAGACTCACCATTGTAAATTGTGTCTTTGATCCACCATTGTAATACATACGAGGCCTTCTTTCCCATATCATATTATGTAATCCACTACTGTAAAGTAGTTAGTGTTCTGCATTATTAAACATGGAATCCTCAGATATGATTTTGTACATGACTTTGATATTTTCTGTTTCAGATACCTCTTTGTAGCCTTGGTAATGAAGTTCTCCAAAGATAAAATTTGTAATGTATTTCGGCCATCACTTCCCTCTGAGCTCATACATTAGGGAGGATCTTTTATCCTATGACTTGGCACTTCTCCATCTAAGTATTTGGAACGAAACTATCTTCGACTAAACTTGTTTATTTTTTAATTTTTTGGATTAGGGAATTAACGACTCTTGATACTAGCAAGTTGTGTGTCATACGTGACTTTCATAAAGGAAACCTGCGTGTACAAGTCAAGATCATATATTCGCGTGTTGTAGTGTAAACACTCACAAATGGTTTGCAGGTTTCAATGGCAATAGTCATGAATTATCCTTAATCACCTTATAGCGACGGATGTTCATCTCCAATGCGATGAAGACACACATTCGTCGCTATAGCAACAGAACTCTAAACATTTTCAAATCAACGGTCATCAAAGTAATGGTCATTGAATTTTTCTTGTTGTTGAAATTTGGCCATTGTTCATTTTCGTTGTAACCGCCATGATCATTGATCTATAAATACATGTTATTAAGACATATTTCGTCAAATTTTTTGTTATAGTTGCAACAATTTTTCTACTTATCATTTGATCTATGAGTGCAAGAGTCTGGTACTGGTTTAACACATTGAATTTCTGCATGATCTCCTTTGGTTTCCAGGTTAGTATTTTTTAATTCTTTGTCTCCTTTAATGTATAGGGTCATACATAAAGTAAGTCGACTATTCATTTTCTCCTCAATACTATCACATCCAATACCAACATGGCAAGAGATGGATGATTAGGAGTTATTAATTTGAATGCATCATGAAAGAGTTTATATTTTTGTTAGGGAATATGGTACATGAGAAAGAATGGATTCGTTTTAAGTTAATGGGTGTTTTAGGTAATTTCAAAATATTTGTAAAAATTTAGTTTTGCATTGATTTTTGTGGTTAGTGAACTAATATTTTTCGAATGAGTAAATATAATGTCATCGAGATTTGCCTCTTAATCATTCTTTGATTAAAAAAAGATGAAGATTAACAAATTAGGGAAACAAGATCATTTCCTTTGAAATGTTTTGTTTGTTTAGTTTCCTATTTATAAAGGGGTAAGCTAGCATGTGGTAATATCCTATGTGAAATTTTGTTTAAGCATTCTGATCCCATGTGCTTGTGAGAAATCATGTTTCCTGACTTGGGAGAACATAACCATTGGGGGGGATTTAAATTTTATCACTAAAGATCTAAAATATATTGCTTGGTGTAAAGAATAGACCCCCATACTAACTTATTCCTTAATAATTTGGAAAGAGGGGTATTGTTTGTGATATGTAACATGTCGAAGTAAAGTTAACTTGAATTTACTAATTCTATTTGTCACTTTTCATGTCATGTCCTTTAATTTTCTTTCTCCTTTAATATATATATATATATATATATATATATATATATATATATACTCTATTTAATTTAATTATACATTGATTGAGTTTGTGTGGTTCTTATATGTTATTAGAATGTCAAATAAATATACTTGGGAAGAAAATAATAAGAGGTATGTTGAGTTTAAGGCAACATTGGAGGCAAAGGGCGATGGAAAGTGTTATTTCCCTTGTAATAATTGCAGGGATTTGTGAACGAGAATAATTTTAAGAAAAAGTGCTAAGAAACACTGTAAGGAGAAGGAGCATTGTGAAGGGGGGGTTTGAATATTGTCCCTTGGTAAGATGATATTCATTAGATAATGTACTTCTTGTAATAGTACTAATCATGTATTCACAAAAAAAATTATCGTTTAAAACTTATGTGTTGTATATTATACATTAATGTTATTACATTGTTTGTAATTATAACTCGCCTAGATCCAGCTTTACCCGGCTCTATCATGCGCCGAGAGGGATCAAATATTTTGAGGTGCAAACCCTTTTTTGGAGTGCAATTGTTGAAGCAGGGTTTGCACCTCGAAATATTTGATCCCTCTCGGCGCATGATAGAGCCAAGTAAAGCTGGATCTAGGCTAGTTCCAGTCGTGGGCGGCAACATTAATATTTTAGATGATCCACAGTATGTATATGTTTTTAGTTATTTTTGTAATTGAATTTTCAGTAGAATATTTTATAATCCAAAATTCTGCACAGATCTTATAGACGTCATAATTATTGATATCAAAATTTGTCAAACTGTTGCGCCCATAATT
>LPNX011197348.1:68867-104738 GCA_001517045.1 Pseudotsuga menziesii | reverse complement strand
ATTCAGAATAATTCTTTTTATTATGGTTTTTGAGAGCCAAAAGCGTTTTTTGAACTTGAATAAGTGTTCTAATCACACTGCTTGCTTTATATATAATCTAGAAATGGTTTATTCCGCAGCCTACATCCAATACATCTCACAAAGACAGTAAACTTATAAAAAAGGACAGCTAAATTCTCATTCAAATTTTTCTTTTTTTCAAGTTTATATATAGAGTAATGTTATCCCTATAAATCCATATATTAGACTGTAAATGTATTTATAGATATTTGTCCTCAGCCAGAATTTTGTATCCATATAAGCAATTATCTCCAAACATCCAGACCTAAAATATATTTTAAGGTCGCATTTATTCCTATGGTTAAAAAAAATGGCGTCTCTTGTTCCTATTTGGTGAAAAGCAGTTACAGTTACGGGCTCTTCCTGTAGCTGAATGCCAGTGTCAGGCCACCATTGATTTGTCTAGTGTCTTCTGCTGGTGGATAATCCAGTGTCTCAACGGGGCTATCATGATTTTCTGTACGATAAAAAAAAGCTTTTTGTCAACCCATGATTTTTTTTGCCTTTTTCAATCTCATTTAACAGAAAATCTACCTGGCAATGCATGTTTAACACAGAGATTTAATAGTTCACTAAAGAAATATTTTTCCCTGGTTTCCTTATCTTGGCTTCAGGCCAATTTCTGAATATTACAAACAAAGTGAAGTCGGCTCGGCATAGCCTAAAATCGTAAATCCTTGTAGATAAATAGTCTTTTCTCTCTGCATTGCTTTAACCATTTTGGGAAGTCGGCTTGGCATAGCGCGAGTGATTGATGATTTTGGGAAATTGTGTGGAGCATAATAAGTATACGAAGTGATTTAGGAGACGACGAAGTGGTTTTATTGCTTTTGTTTTGAATTTTGCAGTAGCTTCCAGGATGTTGTTGATTTTTTCCCCAAATACCTTGTCTAGAACCTAGAAGCGTTCTGCAGTTCTGGCGTTGAGTGCATTATCAATATCCAGAGAGATTTCTGCAGTGTCTTATTATTATTCCAGTGTTAGTATGTTTTAAAAGAGATATATTTGATATTCATATTGAATATAACACATATTACAAACAAAGTTAAGTTGGCTCGGCATAGCCTAAAATCGTAAATCCTTGTAGATAAATAGTCTTTTCTCTCTGCATTGCTTTAACCATTTTGGGAAGTAGGCTTGGCATAGCGCGAGTGATTGATGATTGGTTAGGTCTCTGGAAGGCATGTACACAGCCGCAGTTGCTCCCACGCTGATATTTGCATGTACAGGAGACTTAATCTACCAATAGTTAATATTTGGACATTCAAATTCAATGAAACATGTCATTCAGAGAAAACATACTTCTTATACAGTATGTCAGTTAAATTCTAATAACAAAAATATAAAAAAATGTAAACAAATTATGTAAGTTATATAAATTATTCACTACATTAGAATATGAAACAAATTCTAATTATTAATAGAAATGGAATGAATAATTTAAAAACAAATTCTAATTAGATATATGAAACCCGTCAAATCTTAATTATATAAATTATTCAAGTCATTAGATATATAAATATTCAAGACATACTCTATGTCTGGAATGTCTGGCTACGATTTGCTCAAGAGAGTAAAGGTATTTTTATTCTTTTCAAACATTTAGGGCATATAATGTTTTACTCATTCTAGATTGCCCTAAATGTTTTATTTATTCATTTTGAATGTCATAGTGAAAGAAAAAAAAATTTATATGAAACTTCGCAGGAATCCTCAAAGCTCAAGGAGATTCCAGTGGTGCTCATGTCCTCTGAGAACACGCCTTGTAAAAAAGGCAGGTAAATGCCAATTACAGAGTACATTTGAATACCCGTAATAGTTGTTTTTACATCATTATAGACTTATGTGGTTATGTAAACTTAGAAGATGTCTGGACGAAGGCGCAGAAGAGTTTATAATGAAACCCGTGAAGGTCTCAGATGTAAAACGATTGAAAAGTTATATATGTAAAGTTCAAGAAGAGGGCAAGTATTGCCAATTTGGGTCTTTGAATTGAGATGCGGGAGCTTCTCATGGATTTACATAAGACATCCCCTTTCTCTCTATATATATGAGCAGTTTTGATTGTTAGGTTTCTGGAAGGCTACAGAGAATTTTGATCCCGCTCTGGATGGTTAGGTCTCTGGAAGGCATGTACACAACCGCAGTTGCTCCCATGCTGATATTTGCATGTACAGGAGACTTAATCTACCAATAGTTAATATTTGGACATTCAAATTCAATGAAACATGTCATTCAGAGAAAACATACTTCTTATACAGTAATTCAATTATACAGTCTTTGAAGAAGACATAAGCTAGATCCAATACCAACTTTAAAATGACTGTATAATTAGATGCAACCCGGTTGATATATGCATATATGGATATACATTTAAAGAAATGGAGTAGAAACCTATCATCGAATGCAAGTCCTTGCTAACTGAAGCAGAGCTGATATTCTTCGACTCAGACGTAGAGCTGATGTTGAGAACACCTCGCAGATCCTATGGGAAGAGGTCCTTGCTATCAATTGTACACAAACATATATATATATATATACACCTAAGATTTTATATATATATACAGCTAGTTTAATCTTTAAGCCGACATTGTGGTAGCTTCAAATATATATTTATTATGAGCCGACATTGTGGAAGATTTAAATATATATTTATCATGAGCTGACATTGTGCCGACATTGTGCCACGTGTCACTTCCACGTTGAGCACGGAATTACACTTCTACCTCATACCGGGCTGTAGAATGCGCCTCTCGGCGCAAAGACAATTCCCCCTAAGTACCGACCTCCAAAGAGCTAGTTGCCACATAATTATAGTAGAAATACTAATTTACAAGGTGATGAACATGGATATCATAATATTGAAGATGAAGTTCTTAATGATCCTATGGACGAATATGGCGTTATTGATACAAATGACGAAGATGAGAGAAATAGATTTATCCAAGACACATTTTCTCCATTGGATGAGGACAACCTACATGATATTCATGATGTTCCTCTACTCGAGAAGTCCCAAGAACCTCTTTATGAAGGGTCAACAAAAAATATTCTATCTACTATATTGTTGTCCATAAACTTGAAAGTTTTGAATGGTTTGTCAAACACTTGTTTCACACATATCCTAAGGTATGTAATGTATTAATTGCATCTTCACATGGCATATTGAAAGTTCACTATTTTCCTCTATTTTTAGTGTTAATTAATTCATAAATTAGGGATAAGAAATATTTATGATTTAAATTGTTGACATTACATTTTTTGTCAATGTTGCAGACTGTTGGGTGAATTTCTATTACCACCATCAAATAATTTACCATGCACATGTCGAGAGGTATTCTTGAGTATCAAAGAAATTGGAATGGACTATCAAGCTATTGATGTAGGTCCTCGTGATCATATTATATATTATGGAAAATATACATCAGAAAATAAATTCCCACAATGTGAAATTAGTAGATATCGAGCTGATCAAGTAACAAAAAAGGTTCCTCATAGATTTCTTTGTTATATTCCAAAATTCCACGTTTCCAACGACTATTCAGGTTCCAAAGTATAGCATAGTTTATGGATTACCATGTAAAGAGCAGAAGTGAAGACGGTGTTGTTCACATGCCTATAGATGGTTCTGCATTGAAGAACATAAAAGAAAAATGGCCAATTTTTTAAGATGAGCCTCGTAATGTTAGACTTGCATTGGCATCTAATGGTTTCAATCCATTTGGATAGCTTCATTCTACTTACTCAGTGTGGCATGTTTTTGTCATAAACAATAACCTTCCTCCTTGGATGTTGATCAAGAGAGAGCCCATAATGTTGGCAATGATTATTCCAGGTATTTTTTTAAGTAATTATATTATTTCACTTCTTTGTTTCATTGTTGAATGAGAACACCTTTTATATATTGGGAAGCATAACCATCGTATATTGTTGAATAAATTAGGTAAGTACCAAGTTAAAGATATGAATGTATATATTGATCCTCTTATCAATGAGTTATTGAAGTTATGGGCTGGAATCACTATGTATGACATCTCTAGACCAATAGGGAAGAAACAATTCCAGTTCCATGGAATACTGACATGGACAATTCATGATGCTCCCGGATTAACACATTTTTATGGTATGTAAATTTATTTTGAACTTTAAATTAATATGTTTTTAAGGTAAATATCATGCACTTAAATTATTTAAATTAATAATATTTTGATGCTTATAACATTAATACATATATCTTGCAGATATTCAAACAAAGGGAAAATTTGCATGTCCATTCTATGGTCCTAGGATAAAATATCGTCGTTCCAGAAATCTAAGAAAGGAGGTGTTTGAGGAGTACATGCACTTCCTCCCTAAGAACCATATGTATCGAACTACCAAGAAAACAAAATTCAATGGTAAAGAAGAGAATGGGAAGAAACCATGAAGATTGACACCTCACCTATGGAAGTTGGAATATAATAGACATCGTCATGGTATGCAAATTATATATGTAGCATATAAATATGTAATATTATGAATTTTATATTTTTATTGAATTTTCTCTACCATGGGTGTCATGAATTATTGCTAATGTGTTTTCATTTATGTTTAATATTGATTGTCGTGAAGGCATGAATGGGATTCCATGAGGAATGAAGAGTTATCCCATACAATTCAGTAGGTTTCCTTACTATGAGCACCTACAAATAGCTCATTTGTTTGACACAATGCATATTGGGAAGAATGTAACAGAAATGATATGGAGAATATTAGATGGAAGGACTAACAAAGATAAAATTGGAAAAAATTGTAGTGACATTGCAAAAGCCAATCACGTATTGCAACGTGTAATTAATTCCAATTTCGAAAAGGAGTACCGAAATATAATTAGCATTCCATGGTTATTGATAGATCAACAAACCAATGATATAAAAGAGGTCATTCAGAAAATAAGGTTTCTGACTGGGTTTCATCGAACAAACCAAATATCTTAACAAAAAAATGGTGATTTTGATGGTGTTAAAACTTATGACTGACATACATTCATTAAGGTAATTATTTACCTATATAATTTTTATTTATTACATATTTTTAGTAATTGTGGTCTCTTATTTGGAATTTAAATAAATAATGATCATTTTCTTTTTGATGTAATACGTTCTACCTCTATCTCTCCCAGATAGCTTTGACGACAACATAAAACAAGTTATATATGATCTTGGTAAATACATGAGGTAAGTAACAATTTATATGCATGAAAATGTTTGTTCACATTTTTACATAGCTTATTCATATATTGAGTTTTACATATTGGAAATTTATTATATATGCCTCATTCTTGTTGATCGTTGTTATTTTCTTGCATCATTTGTAGGTGGCTTTCATCTAAAGAAATCCATAAAGAATATTTTAGGTATTGGAAGAGAGAAATTCATCGTCTAATGTGTGAAATGCAGAAGTATTTACCTCCAGTATTTTTCAATGCACAAGAACACTATCTCATACACCAAGTTGAGGAGATTGAATTGTGTGGACATGTACACACAAGATCAATGTGGATGGTGGAAAGGAATTTGAAGTCATTGAAGGATTTTGTTAGATAAAGAGCACATCCTGAGCGTTCTATTGTGCAGGGCTATATGGTATATCAATCCATGGTGTACATTAGTCAGTATCTTCCAAATTTAGCAAAATATATCAATCTTCCTCGCATTTGTCATGTCAACTCCATCAACAAATTTTAAGGGGAGTTCCTATTGGGGAAAGGTAGAACAAGGAAAGTGAAAGGTAACTAGATGGTGTATATTTAATTTATTATATAATTAATTTTTAAATTTCATATATATATTACTCATGTAATTTTTATTATTCCATCAATATTGTAAGGTAAACTGAATTCCCTTTAATGATAGCTAATTTACAATTCTTAGTTGTTATTTTTCCATATAGTTGGTCGCGTATGGGATGTAGTACATTTATAAATTGCAAAAAATCTTGATTGGATGGAGGAATGGATATAACGATGTATATAATACTATGGTACCTTATCATGGGAAGGGGTGAGTAAATTGATTAAAATAGTTCATCGTCATCGAGATGAATATCCTGATGAACTTACACAAAGGGAAATTTACTCTAGCATGTGATTTAAAAGATAAAAAGGCAAGTATATTTTATATCCTGATCATTGTTTTTGGTGTTTCCCATTATATAAATGTATTTCTTTTGTTTATTTCTTCTTATATATTTATTTATCGAGTTGGGCATGATGCACTTGATACACCATAGCGCTATATGGTACAATGGTCGTAAATTTTGCATCAAAAATTTGGATGACAAGAAGAAAAAATTCGATTGTGAAATAACTGTAGTTTTTCAAGTCACTAATGTTTCCTCTAGAAGTGACAAGCATCTAGAAGTATATGAAAATAGGTACTATGGTTATTTGGAATATATACCTAAGTGTGACTTTGATTCATTTAAAATAATTTTGTTTGAGGTCAAATGGTACAGGATACAAATGAATGAACGTGATCCTAAAAGAACTATTATTGAGCATGCCAATGGATTTACCATGGTTAATACAAGGTCACTTGAGTCAGGTACAGAGCCTTATGTTCTTCCAAGTCAATGTGAGCGGGTATTTTACTCAGAGGTGCCAGGTAAAGTAGGTTGGACATACATTGACATTAGATATGATCCAAGAGGAATATCGTCAAGTATAATCCAGTATAGGAAGAAGACAATGTCGAAGAAGAAGGTGATACAGATCAGGAGCAGTTGGTCGTTGTAGATGTGTTAAATGAAGAATCTTATCAAGAAGTTGATCATCCAAATGGTGTAGCAGATGATTTTGAACTCGATGATGATATTGGTGATGAATATATAACCAAAAACATTAGAGTAAATTTCAACTCAAAATGAGCCTCCTAAGGAAAATAATAAAATAATATATATTAATTTTGGAGGAAGAAAAGAAAAAAAATATTTTTTTCTTTGTATTTTCAGCATATATCCCTGTTTTTTTACTCAAATTTTGATCATGAGGGATCGTTGGATGCGGAATTTAATTCCACATCCAAAGAGCTCTCTCGATTGAAATTTGAGTGAACACACAAGGAGATATGTCGAAAATACAAACAAAAAAAAAGTTTTTTTTATGATACCTATCCCCAAATTTATATTAAAAAAGTGTTTAAGACCTATATTGTATTTCAAATTTAAAGCAATTTCATTGGATAACACATGATGACATGGAATTTGAATGAGGGTTAAAAGGCCCATTTTGAGTTGAAATTTCCTCTAATGTGACTTTGATGGTGATGTTGACATGAGCGATCCTTTCAACGATAGCGATTCTAGAATAGATGATGATACATATGAAGAAGTTTATGATGATGATATTGATGGTGTATAATAGAAATCATCATCATCATCATCATGTTCATACTCATTAAAATAATAGCAACCATCATCATCATGTCATCCTCATTAGACTATTCACAAGTATCATCATCTTCATCTTTATGATCATTAATGGTATAATAATCATCATCATAATCATCATCATCATATTCATCTTTAATATCATCAATGGTATCACCATCATCATCATCATCCCTGTCATCTTTGTCATCATCATTGACATCATAATCAACCTCATCCTCATCATCGTCATCAATGTTATCATAATCATCCTCATCATCCTCATCACCATCATCATATTCATCTTTAATATCATTAATGGTATCATCATCGTCATCGTCATCGTCGTCGTCATCCTCATCATCATCATCAACATCCTAATACACCTCATCCTCATCATCATCGATGTTATAATCCTCCTCCTCATCATCATCATCATCACCACCATCATAATCTTCATCTTTAAGATAGTCAATGGTATCATCATCATCATCACCATGTTTATCTCCATAATCGTCATCATGTTCATAATCATTAGAATAATTGTGAAACATCATCATCTTCATATTTATGATCATCAATGGTATCATAATCATCATCATAATCATCACCATCATCATCATCTTCTTCTTCTTCTTCATCATCGTCATCATTGACATCCTAATCAACCTCATATAAATAATAAATATAAAATAAATATATATATATAAATATTAAAATAAATAAAATAATACATATAAATAAAATAAATATAAATAATACAATACATATATAAAATAAATATAAATAATACAATACATACATAAAATAAATGATAAATATCAAATATCAAATAAATAAATAAAACATCAAAAAAACAAAAAACAATTAAAACTATCCATCTTACCTTCCCAGACACCAAGAATACAATCCCAGGGATAAGATCCATTGAGTTGAGGCTCTTACACATGCATTGCGAACGACCTTCAGCGCTCGATTGAATTTTATAAAGACCTATTCTTTAAAAAGATAATGTATATAAATCACATTGGAAATCCATTAATGATAGAAGGAAAGCCTGAGCTGAGCATAACGAAGGAGAAGGGAAGGTGGAGGGAAGTCAAGTCATAAATTTCCTTCCAGATAGGATTGTGCCACATGTGATGAGATATCTAACAACCTTTGTAAAGATAGGTCTCCAACATGTCAATATGATGGCACTACAAATTTTGGGATTTGATAACCCTCGGTAGTAAAGTTTGAGTGGCCTCTGATATGCAAGATACAACACCCTTCAAGTTTTAACCAAGGGGTCTCCAAGGTTCCCAGTCCAGGAATGAAACCCTGTATCTATCAATAAAAATATGACTAGAAAATGATTTAATGAATTAAATGAAAGAATATGACTTACCGAAGACATCTTTGCGGGAAAATAATATACTGGAAGCTATCTTAGTGTAAGCTTTTCCTGATGCCTTACTGACCTTCACCTTTTCTTATGGGTCTCGATCTCAATCTGTCAATGTCCCTTCGAGTATATTTTGGAGATGAAGGGGGTGGACAACCTTGAATATAGAAAACCCCCAAATATGGGATACCATTAAATTTGAGTTGAATCCCGATGCCCACCCAATCAAAAGCAACCTGTAAGAATAACCCGGACTGGGGGTTCACTGAACGAACAAGAAATTCCTCATCTACAACCTTGGAACCTCCTCGGTAAACTTCAAACCTCCTATGCGACTTAGGTCCTAGTTTGTGAGTGAGGTAAGTGAAAAAACTCATCTACGACATCGGGCCTAGTTCGTGGGTAAGGTAAGTCAAAAACCAAACCTCCTTTGCGACCTCGGTCCTAGTTCACGGGTGAGGTAACTGAAAAACCTCCTTTGCAACCTTGCAAACTACTCTGTGACCTCGAGCGTAATTCATGGGTGAGGTAAGTGAAAGATGTAAAAATTGGTTGTCGTGATAGGCCTAGTATATAATTTTATAGTTTTCCAGCTCTCATCAGCTTTTTCATTACCTCCTACCCATCCTTCAGCTTTTCCTTCTATAATAATAACAATTCATGGTATTTTTGAGGATAAAAGGATAAATAAAAATAAAAAAGTAAATATCTATTTATAGAGGCGTGTGTAGGAAATTGCATATATAAGGAAATAAAAAATAACTCTACAGTGTACCAGACAACCAATCAATAAGTAGACAGTTAAATAATTAGGAAGTTGTTTTAAACGGGGTAAAAAGGATTCTTTATGCTAGATCTATCTCTTAGGTCTGCACAACTAAATATCAAAATTCTCTTAGGGTTGTCTTAAACGGGGTGAATAATCCTGAATTTCTGAGGTCAAGAATAAGACTCAATGCTCTAAGGTATGTACATATAACTAAATCACTAGGCTATTACACAAAATGGGTAGGAGTGGGTAAATCTAAATTAAAGGTGTAATACTTCTAGACAGGTAATACTTGCTAATAATGAAAGAATCCCTTAAGGAAAAAATATACTACTAATTATGTGAGGTCATTATGTCACGTAAGATTATTCTGCCATAAAAGGGTAAGTAAGGAAAAAAATTCTTTGAAGATGAGTATCCCAGTTTGAATAACCCATAGAATCAGAATATATGAAACCAGTTTGAATAAACCTAGCATATCATGTTCCTGTACATGATGCAAAATGTATACCTAGGTCCTTGAGCCCATCACAAATATTTTTAACACCTATACATCCATTCTTTTGAGGAGAGGAATGCATAGATGTGATTATATACAAAACACCCTATAACTTGAATGCTTAATTTGAAGAGTAACTATCATGGGAATTAAAATAGTAAATATAATGGTCCTCTTCTCTTTCGATTTTAGTTGAGATGAAAGACACTAGGAGGAAATCCCACCCAGCGTTGAGATTAAAGTAAATTTTTGTCATATCAGATGTGATTATTTTTTCTCCCCCTATCACCATGCCAGTTGTGATCATGGTTAAGTGTATCCTTAAACACCTTCAACATATTGCGCACCTATAACCTGACATACTATAAACATTGTGTTGGTGTATTGTAAATACTGTGCAGGCATATTGTAAACATTGTGTGGACATATTGTAAACATTGTGATATTTGAAGATGATGTCATGCTTATTATATTTTTTCATGTGGGTACTCATAACACGCCTGCAACTTCTAGTTAGGTAAACATGATTGTCATATTAACACTAATGTTTTTCTTCATTAATCACGTTTATTAGACATTGTTGAATTTTTAGTTTTCAATATGAAATCTTGTTGCTTATTCTATTGTGGTTGACTGACCGTGGAAAATCCCCAATGGTGTCCCATTAGGTAAATGTTAGCCTAATAGTACCTAAACATGATTAAAGTAAATTTTTTTATTAAATGCATGTTATTTTTTTTCATGTGAATTTTTGTAATGATAAAAATAAATTAACTACTTTTATTGATTGATATTTGTAGAGAAAACCACATCACGATGATGAGGTGGTCACTAAGGAAGATATATTTTATTCAACTGGCCCAATGGGAATTATGAAGAAGGATTTGAAAAATTCCAATCAAGAACTTCTTGCATTGATCAATATTAAACCCATGACTGAAGAAATCAAAGCAAGAATTTATGACTTAAGGAAAACAATAGTACAATACGGGGTAAGCGGCATATCTGAAAGATTATACAAACTATGAGACATATATTCATTTATGTTATTTTAGTTCTCTATTTTTTATATGATCTAATCAATTAATGTTTTCTTTTTTGTATGAATTTTTGGAGACAACACTTGTGCATCAAGTACAGTATGTAGATGTCGGTATTGGTAGTAGTGATGGTTCAACACATCATCAATCTATCATACCAATGAGGCTATTTGACTCTCCTAGCTAGTAATTCCCTTTGGATGCTACAACCTCACTGAATGTTGGAGATCAGGAGGGCCCTTCACCCAACACTACTTCACAGGATGTTAGAGAGGAGAGTAGCATTGAATGTGAAAGTTGTTATCCTATAGCAGTACATGTGGTTAGCAAGGGATCATTGCTCGTTACATTCTTGGTGGAAAAGGATTGTGTTCCAATCAAGGTACAAAAGATTGCAGGTATTATTTAATTAATTTAGTTTTTTTTCATGTGATTCAAAGCCACATACCTGAAATTATTTTTAATTAATGATCATATTGTGTTTGCAGGAAATAATGTTTTTTTATAAGAACCTGAATGAGAAGGATTTAGATATTTTTGGGCCCACCATTTGTACACGGTGGAATACCCAAAATGACAAATTGAAATATGATTTGATGAAATGCATGGTTAGCTTGTTTGGTGATACCTTCAACAAAAAAGGTATCACTGCAGCAGTTGGCTTAAATTTGACATACGCCAAGGCAGATTATAGGGAAAAATTGCAAATTAAAACTAAGTATGAGTGTCCTCCAATGGTTCCAGAGAATGATTGGAAGGAACTCACGGATTATTTAAAGGAGAATGCATTGAGAAAACAAGGAAAGACTCGACCAATCGGTTCAAGAAGGTATGTCACATATCATATTTTCAATGAAAAATGTTCAATTTTTTTTTTTACTTTTAAATATATTTAAGTTGCGATATCTATCATATTTGAAACATTTCATAGGCTACCAAACTCCTCTAAAGCAACAAAGGAAAGGGTAGAAAAAACATGGGTAGCACAAACTGGGCCAGGGTGGATCTCAAAAACTAAGAGATTGAATTGTAAGAAATGAATGATCATTATTTGTAGCCATTTTTTTGTAACTGTAGCAAACAGATAATTTTTATGGTGTTATGCATTGCATAGAAATGCTTTTCAAGAAGTAGCCACTGAAGAAGACTTGATTCTCGACTTCAAGTATGGTTTTCAACATGTGTTGGAACATCGAAAAATATTGGGGCAAACCCCAATTTACCCATTAATGCACAAAGAGGTAAATAAAACCGTATGTGCTGTTCAATTTGCTCACATTACTTTGGACTTGAATTTTGTGTTATGTCAAATTTGTATATGTGAAAAATAAATTTCTTTTTTGGTTTTTCAGGGTGAGAGCAACAAAATAAATGATTGTAGCGGTACCGAACAAGTACCAGGTGATGGTTGGGAGCTTCCTCATGTTGGTGGTGAGCAACCTAGTCATGATTCAGGTATGTATGCTATAAAATAGAAGTATTTATTATAACTTCAAATATATAATTGATGACGTGTAGTAATAAATTATCTTCTGTGAATGCCAGAGCATGTACATGCTCATGCTCAAATGGAAGAAGAAAAAATGGCAGAACCAATGAACACTCTAACTGTCTGAGCTAGTCAGCCAATGAGTAAAGATCATTGCAATGATATTTGAAATAATGATTCCCCTCACTAGAGACCCCCATGCCCTACTATTCGATGTACCAGAAGTATGGTGTGGGAGAGAATGCCCACACAATCATTAGAAAGAGAGGGCGCAACAATTTCAACGTTAAATGACAATGAATTAGATGTCCCCATCTTGGACTTTATGAAGAAAAAAAACATAAAAAAATGTAGTTGTATACATTTAAGATTTGTATTTGTATTAGTCAGTGCATAGCTTATTTTTATAATGTGTGACATCTTCATAGGAGTATGGTTATCCTCAAGAGCCTCGCTACCCCTTCTTGAGTTAACCTGACGAAGATGAGATGACCACATGATCTTCCTTATCCAGTGATGATGATTATGAGCTTCCACTATTTGCATGAGACACATGAGACGTATGGCCACATGATATCTGGGAAGGAAACGTACCCTCACATTGACTTGATGTGAATGAGCCTAGTATGATGTCATTTTGTGTTGTTATGTTACATTGACTTGTATGTTTACTTGTATGTGATGTTTATCCTTGTGGTGACTCGTGATTAACCCTTTCATGGTAACGTTGAGCTATACAACCCTTAAATGTTGACATCCAACTTGTTGATAACTAGCATGACCCCCTAGAGGGGTTGTCCACCTTTGCGTTGACCTTCAGAGCCCTCCTTAGGTACCATCCACCATAGCGCTACCATATGTGACTTTTTTGGAGTACTTTTTTGTCATTTTTTATTGAGAGTTGGTCATACTGTTGTGCTACTACTTTTTTTTTATTTCTGAGGTTTGGATTATCTATTTAGGATCTTTTCTAGTTCTAGGTTCTCTCCTTTCACAAGTATGTTTTTCTAGATTAGTAGCATGCAAGTAACCTAACGCTAAGATGTTGAATTCGGTTTAGAAGCATTTTTTCTAAGGATAAGGGAGCTCTTCCCTAACATCTTATTTTGAGTTATCTTATTTTGAGTTTATAATTGGATCAGATATGATATATCATGCTACTGTTATGTATTGTTGTCTTTCATTAACAAGTTAGATCTGATATAGATCGCTACTCTTATTACTGTTATTGTTTTAAGTACTTTAATTGTTAGTGTAACTCATTTTTTTTGGGACATGTTGGAAATGAAGGATATTGAGGTATGGTTTTTCTATGTTGGACATGCTTGCCTTATTGTTTCAGCTTTGAGTTTGAATATTTGAGAAAAATAATTATAAAATACAAATGAGCTGAATCTACCTGAGAGTTTGCATCTTTTCTCAAAATGAGTTGAAATGTGCATTAGTACATTTTTATCGATCTTGTGTCTTTAAAGTGGTGCTTATGTAGTCCAATGAATTGACCCTAGTTAGTTTTTTTTTCCTTTGTTAATTTCTTGTTATTTCCTATCAATTAATTGAGTTGTGAATGCTTTTTCCTTATGTAGGATCTAGTAGGATTCTTTGACTTGTTAGTCGTTACTTATTCTTGCTCAGTTTCTAAGGGTTTGGAGATTGATGATTTTTTTTTTTGCTGAGCAATTGTTTGGGGTTTGGGATGAGTGAAATAGACACCCTTGTCACACTTAGGACCTCAAATTAGGGGTGGTTGTTTATAGTGCGAACCTATGTCTAGGTGGAAAACCTCTAAAGAAGAATCATTCTGCAAATTTGATCCCAAATTAAGTATTTCCTCCTTTGATGTTTATGCAAATGCACCCTTATTTACCTATTCCTATTTATTTCCACAAGACATCATCCAAGAAGTTTTTGGTGTACATCATGTTACTACCCATATTGCATGGGTGTCCACCAAGGAGTTCTGAAGCTTTCTGGGCATAAAAGAAACCTGTAGCAGCATTCTAGGCATTAATTTCTCAAATCTTAGCAGCCCAATGTGTGTGAAATAGAAACAACAAGTCTGATCCCTCAAGTCTGGGAAAACCTGGGTGTGAGAGCAACCTTAATTCTCCATGATTGTGTATCTAATCCGCAATGAAGAGCGTCTTTTTTAAATATGGGTTAATTACAGTTTCAAGGAGGACATCAATTTCGAGGACGAAATTTTGTCTCTAATACTTGTTTCCTATCAACATCATTGTAAGATCCTAGAGGTATTCCTATAGTTGAATTACAATCTTAGCTGGGAATTCTAGGGTAAAATAGCTAGTCTCAAACAACTCACAAACCTCCATATGTTACCCACCAACATTGAATCCTGATACTTGTCTGGAGCCTGCATGGACACTTATATAGACCTACATGGAAGGTCTACACTATGCACACTTGCCAAAGGATAGTGTCTCTCTTCTATGGTGGTGCACCCCCTCTGAAATGTGGTCTCTCTCACCATTAGCTAGTCTCAAACAACTCACCAACCTACTAGTATTTGGAACCACTGGTGAAACTGCTAGATGCAACAAGTTCCTTATTAGTTGAGTGCATGTGAACAACTTATGGTAGAAATCTACATTTGTGAGATATTATTTTTCATCAATTATGAAGATATATGTGAGACAAATTAAATAGCTTGAGATGAACATACCAGCAAGGTTTGAGGGGGGGCAGTATGGTTAGATAAAGAAAATAAAATAAAGTGAAGCATCTTGTGATGTTGTCATTTATGCATGCTTACCTTTTATGAATTTACTAGATGATTGTTGATAGATTCATTGTGTGAGCATGTCCTTAGATGCCACGGGAATGTCCTACACTTGAGAGTAAAAATTCCCCCATTTAGTTAAAAATGCATATATATCAATAGATAAATAAAAATTCCCGCAGCTTGTAAAAATTCATGCAGCTAGTTAAATATGCCCACATTTAAGTTTCAGAATACACTTACATCAATCTACAATTTGGATAAGGAGTTGATTTGGAAAAATGTCTACATCCTGTTGAGAAACGCCCTGCATCAAGTTTGTAAATGCCTATTGGACTGATAAAATTCCCACTCTACCTTATAAAATTCCCACATTTGTCAAACATATGCACGCATGTCCAAACAAATGCCCACAAAAATGCACAAAAGTTTGAAAAATGCCCGCAAGAATCCATATCAATAAATGAAGTAAAATGCAAGAATAAATTAGGTACAATATGTTTTTAAAAATCTACAGCTTTGAGATATTACTTTTCATTGATTCCAAAGATATATGTGAGACAAACTAAATATCTTGAGATGAATAGACCATCAAGGTTTTAGGGGGATCAGTATGGTTAGATAAAGAAAAGAAAATAAAGTGAAGCAACATTCTGATGTTGTCATTGATGCATTCTTACCTTTTATGAATTTACTAGATGATTGTTGATACATTCATTATGCGGGCATGTCCTTAGATGTCATGGGTATTTCAATGATAAAGTTACACACTTGACATGTATAGCTAAGGTAAATCTATTATGGGAATCCTAAGCTTATAAATATATTCTTCAACTATATTGTAATACCACTAGGATGTAGATGAATTTCTATAATTCCTTGATTTGTTTCAATTGTATGCTTGATCATGGCATCATAGGTGCACTAAAAATTCCCACGGCTAGTTAACTATGCCCACATTTAAGTTGCAGAATACATTTACATCAATTCTCCAAATTGGATAAGCAGTTGATTTGGAAAAATGTTCGCAACCTATTGAGAAATTCCCGTAGAATATTTGAAAATGCCCATTGGACTGATAAAATGCCTGCAATGCCATATAAAAAGCTCACATGCCTCAAACAAATGCACACATGTCCATAAAAATGCCCACAAAAATCTACAAAAAGTTGAATATGGTTAGATAAAGAAAAGGAGGTAAAGTGAAGCAGCATTGTGATGTTTCCATTGATGCATGCTTACCATTTATGAATTTACTAGATGATTATTGATACATTCATTATGTGGGCTTGTCCTTATATTTCATGGGCATATAGTCTTCATGTGTGGGTGCTTGCATACTTATGCAAGCATGTCCTTACATGTCACGGGCATTTCAATGATATGTTGGCATTTCAATGATTTGCATGTGGCCATATTTCCACCTCTATTTCATTCATTTTGGGGTTCAGTAGCCATTTATCTATTACCCTATGGCCATGTTTGACTAGTTGTCAACATTTTATCTTAGCCTTGCGTGCATAATACAATACTTGCAGACATTATGTACATTAAGTGCAGACTTTAAAATGTCTTCAAAAGCTTTTACTAACTCATATTTATACCTGGAAATAGGGTTGATAGGGTAGCAATATGGTTAGATAAAGAAAATAAATAAAGTGAAGCAGCATTGTGATGTTGTCATTGATGCATGCTTACCTTTTATGAAATTACTATATCACTATTGATACATTCATTATGTGGAAATGTCCTTACATGTCATGAGCATATAGTATTAATGTGTGGGTTCTTGCATACTTATGTGGGCATGTCCTTACATGTCACGGGAAGTTGACTTACCGAAGATATCTCTGCAGGAAAAAAATATACTTATACTGGATCTACTACTGGTTTTTAACCACCTGGTCCTGAAGTTTCCTTAGCCTATGCTTTTCCTGATGCCTTATGACCTTCACCTTTGCTTATGGGTATTGATCTAAATATGCCAACGTACCTCTGCATAGCTTTTGGATATGAAGGGGTTTGGACAACCTTGAGTATAAAAATCCCCCAAAGCTAGGATACCATTAAAATTGAGTTGAATCTCGATTCCCACCCAATAAAAAGAGGCATGTAGGAAAAAATCATACTATAAAAATTGAGTCAAGCAATAAATTGATCTGTGTCTGGTGCAGCTTAAGGGTTTCACCACATTCAAAAGCTATCTTTCTGGTTGTGTCAAGGAAAGGGTTCATTGAATGAACAAGATTTGCCTCCTCTTCAACCTTGGAACCTCCTCTACAACCTTGGGCCTAGTTCTGTTGGAGACATTTACCCGCCATGCACACTTAATTTGGTCAATTTGGCCTTATTAAACCTCTATCCTAAGTTTTATTGACTTAATTGGAATTAGAGGAGAACTATATGATGTCAGCATGAGCACACCCACGCCTTCCTTCAGTCAAGGAAGCCAACTAAGCCTTCTCCTTCATTCGAGGAGGCTAATTGGAGCACTCTGGAGGTGATCTAAGTGTCATAAATGCACCTAATTGCTAACTGATGGTTGCAATCAGTTAAGCTGAGTGGTAAAGGCACCTCCATTCATTATATTGATTATTTTATTAATATTTAATGAACTGGAGTCAACAGGGGCCCCTCCAACCACCTTTGATGGCCATTTTGACTTCAATTAACCTCATCGAGGTTAATTGGAGTTATTGATGCGCTACCCCTAGTTGGTTGGCATGCAGTGACATGTGTCTAAGCTAGTTTCTATTAGACTCAGTAATTCATTGCACTCCGACTTCAGTTAGGACTCAGTTGAGTTAATCAGGACTTGAACAGTTGGTTAACTAGTGCGTTTACTGTGGATTACAGTCAGTTAAGCTACACCCATTCATTCAATTCGAATGAACTCCTTGGGAATTTGAATTGTCTTCGAATTCATGCATCTTGCATGATCATTATATTGTATTATTCATTATTCATTGATTATACAGAGCTGCAACATTCTATTGCAGCACCATTTTGCCAATTTTATGCATATTTGTTTGTATTCTTTGTGAGACTGTGTTTTCAGTTCCTAGACCACTATGACAAATTAATATGGTATCAGAGATCATGGAGAGATGAAGCTCAGATCTCTCAAAAACATGGTTTTTGACAGATATTGCATGAAAATTGAGCAAAAGCTCAAAAATCCAACACTGCACCAGAAGCCAAGGCTTACCACTTAATACCCCAAGTTAAGGAATTGTTGGTCAATCTTGCTTGATCAACTATGTTGGGTGTAATGAAAGCCTAAAATGTGCAGGTTGTTTGACCTTACGGTGCCCCTTTTGTTGTGATTTGCAGGTTTTAACAGGTGAAAGAATTCGCTCCAGTAGTTTGAGATGGCTTCTTCCATCGAACTCTTGACTCCGTTCAATTTCCATTCATGGAAAGGAGATATGGAGATCCAGCTACATGCCAGAGGACTCTACCGGGTCACTATGGACACTAAATAAGAGCCCACTCATGTGATAGACAAAGCTATATTCTTGAACAAGAAAGATGAAGCATTCAGATTCTTGTACCTCTCTATTTCCTGGGATCTTCTTTTCCATCTCTCAGGATTGAAGACTCCAAAGGAAATTTGGGACAAATTGGAAATCATGTATGGAAAGTAGGATGATTTGAGAGTATACCAGCTTGAAAACGATTTGATGTCTCTCCAGCCTTCCAATTTCGAGACCTTAAATTATTTTTTCACAAAGTTCAAGCACATTGTCTTACTGTTCAAGCAATGTAAGGTGGAGAACAAGGATGATCAGCTCATCCTCTCCATACTCTCCAAACTTGGAGCTGATTATTCGGTATTTGTCTCTACATTCCATGCAGGGAAGCTCACAACCCCTGGATGGAAGACGCCTTCACTCAATTCCTTCATTGAGTCCCTAACAAGTGAACATGATAAGCTTGTCTAGATGGGGATCATCAGATCCTCCCGTGATCAAGCCCTCCATATCTCGGGGCCCAAAGATATGAAGGGTAAAGGAAAGCAGCAGAAGAACCCAAAAACCAAATTCAAATCTCCTAAGCCTAAAGTTGAAAACCAACAGCATGAAGAGCCTTCCGGATCGAAGAAGATAAAAATAAAAGGGCATCATGGAAAGGAAAAAATCAATTGTTCATACTGTGGGAAGGGATTCCACCCTGAACATGACTGCATGAAAAAGAAAATTGATGAAGCTACTTCTCTTCTTGATAAAAATCACATCAATATCCCAGAAATATTTCAGAGGAGAGATCAGCAAGATTGGGAACCATGGCATGAAAGAGGTCATGCTCTCATGGCAAGCACTTCGAAGTACAAAGCACTCTTGATAGATTCTGGAGCTTCGAATCACATGATGGCTAAAAGAGAGTCTTTCTCATTTTTTGGAGACCAGAAAATCCATTCCCATTCACATGGGAGATGACTCCACAATCATATCCAAAGGACAAGGTATTGTAGATCTTGAGCATGGTTATTTTTCCAGTGTTCTGTATGTACCATCTCTTGCATCAAACCTCCTAAGTGTTTATCAAATGACACATACAAGAGTACCCACGAGAGTCTCCTTTATCCCAGATGATGTAGAGATCATAGAACTTGCATCCAAAAAACTTGTAGCAAAAGGCCTTGTAAACCATCATGCAAAAGCCTACGAGTTATCCCATTTTGTGGCGGATGCAAAGCCCACCGCATTGCTGACTCATGGAAATGAAGTTAGTATATTGTGGCATGAGAGGTTCTCCCACTTGAACTTCAAATACTTGCAGCAATTACAGAATAATTCTATGGTTGGAGGTCTCCTGGTCATCAAAGCTACCACTGGAATTTGCAAGGGTTGTGTTGTTGGAAAGCACCCTGAGCATAAGTTTGATCGGGGGAAGGCAAGCCGAGCATCATGCATCTTGGGACTGATACATTCTGATATCAGCGGTCCCATGCCTATCACATCCATGAATGGATCAAGGTAAATTCTAACTTCAATTGATGACTTTTCGAGATACACATGGGTCTTTTTTATAAAAAAGAAGGCGGAAGTCTTGGAAAAATTCACTGAATTGAAGGCCTTGATTGAGAATGCATCTGGAAAAAAGATCAAGATTTTGAGATTTGATAATGGAGGAGAGTATGTCAGTAATGAGTTACTCCATATATGTTCCCAAAGTGGTATTCAGATCCAGCATTCAGTCCCCTACACTCCCCAGCAGAACGGTGTAGCAGAGAGGAAGAATCGGTCTCTCAAGGAGATGACCACCTGTATGTTGGAATCAAAGAAGTTGGCTGCAAATTTGTGGGCGGAAGCCATGCATGCTGCAGCATATATTAAAAACAGAGTTCCACACTCATCCATGAAAGGGAAGACCACTTTTAAATCATATTTCGGACACAAGACAAATGTGTCGAATGTGAGGGTGTTTGTGTCCACTGCATGGGCCCGAATTTCGCTTGATGAAAGGAGGGCTTTGCAACCGCAAAGCATAGAATGTCTTTTTATTGGATATCCTAATGAATCTAAAGGTTTCAAACTGCTGGATATAAAAACAAAACAGATCATCATTGAAAGAAGTGTCAATTTCGATGAGCCTCTTCAGGAGGTAGAACTAGTGAAGGACAAAATTGTTGAATTTCCTTCCTATTCTACTGAATATTTGGATGATGTAATTGGGGGTGATGACCCTGATTTGGATCCTCTGATTTCTGATATTAGTGAACAGAAAACATAATATGCTGAATCAAAACCTTATGTACAAAATCATCTCCCAACTTGGGCCCGATAGACACTCTCCTCCGCAGGTAATGACATTCGAAATCCAGATGATCCAAGGAAAACCCGATCTGATTTCCAAAGAGCAGGTATTGCACTCTCTTGTCCAGATTATTTTCTGTCCAAATTTTTTTATTTGATGATAAGTTCAGACCCTAAGTCTTAATACCATGTTCGAAAGGATCTGAGATGGAAAGTTGCCATGGATGAAGAGATGAATTCTCTTCAGAAAAACATTACTTGGGAGCTAGTTTCTCTTCCTCCGAGAAGGAAATTGGTTCAATGCAAGTGGGTGTTTTGGAATAAGGTTGCTGCAGATGGAAGCACCTGAAAATATAAGACAATTCTGGTGGAAAAAAATTTCTCCCAGGTCCAAGGTGTGGACTACCATGAGACTTTTGCACCGGTTTCAAAAATGGACTCCATCCGCCTAGTTTTGGCAATTTTTGCATCTAAGCACTGGGAAGTGCATCATATGGATGTTAAGTATGAATTTAAGCATGGATATCTTCATGAGGAGATATACATGAACCAGCCTAAGTGCTACATTTCTGATCCATCTTTGGTTTGCAAGCTAAATAAGTCACTATACGGGTTAAAATAGGCCCCAAGAGAGTGGTATTCCAAGATGGATGCCTTCCTTCTCTCGCAAAACTTCCAAAGGTGTAAATCAGATCCAAATGTGTATATATAGAAGTATAATGGTCATTTTATTATTATTTTTTTATATGTTGATGACTTACTAATTATGGGTAGCACAGTTACTTCTATTTCAATCATCAAAACTCCTCTCCACAATGCATTTGAAATGAGCAATTTGGGGCTCTTGAAGCAATTTCTGGGGCTCAAAATTGAGCAAACTTTTGATGGGATAATGGTCACTCAGTAAAAATAAATATCATACATGTTAGTCAAGTTTAACATGGCTGAATGTAGGGCTTCTCCATTCCCTTTCCTTTCAGGGAGCAGTATTGAAGAAGGAAAAAGCACACCTCCCATGGACTGCACTATTTAACGACAACTGATAGGTAGCTTGCTCTACTTGACTCATTCTCGACATGATATCTATTATGCTGTGAATGCTGTGTCAATATACATGCAGCATCCTAATGATATTCATTGGAAGGAAACCAAGAGAATCCTCTAGTATATTCCAGGAACCAGGACCTACGTCATTCACTATGCTGCAGACTCCGAGCTAGAGATGGTTGGTTACACAGATTCCAACTGGGAGGGTGATTCTATTGATTGGAAGTCTAATTCTGGATATGTATTCATTTTTGGTGGTGGCCCCATTTTTTGGTCTAGCAAAAAGCAAGCCACCATAGCATTGTCTTCAGTAGAGGCCGAGTACTAAGGAGTGGTGAATGCTTGCATCCAAGCTGTTTGGTTGCAAGGCATTCTTTCAGAGTTTGATCTTGGTATTAATTTTTCCACTGTCCTCTTTTGTGACAATCAAAGTGCTAAGATATACACAGATCCACTTACCATGCAGAGGACCAAGCATGTAGAGATACACATGCACTATATCATGGAATTAGTGCATGACAGGACCATCATTCTGCAATACTGCCCGACTAATGAGCAGATTGCAGACATCTTCACCAAGATATTTTCAAAAAAGAAGTTCACTTACCTCTATTCACTGTTGGGGGGTTCAGTTCATCAGGGTGATCAGACTACTTTCAGTGTTTAGCTTAAGGGGGGGGTTTTCCCACTGGGTTTTCCCTCTTTTCCTCACTTAGTTTCTTTTTTAGCATTGTTTGAGTTTCATTATTGTACAGGGTGACCTATGGCCTTTGTTTTTGGGGCCCTAGCATTTCATGCACTTTATGTTTTCTACCTCTTCTGAGTATAGCTTAAGGGGGAGTCTTAGAGACATTTACCCACCATGCACACTTAATTTGGTCAATTTGGCCTTATTAAACCACTATACTAAGTTTTATTGACTTAATTGGCATCAGAGGAGCACTATATGACATTAGCATGAGCACACCCATGCCTACCTTCATTCAAGGAGGTCAACTAAGCCTTCTCCTTCATTCAGGGAGGCTAACTGGAGCACTCCGGGGGTGATCTAAGTGTCATAACTGATCCTAATTCCTAACTAATCATTACAATCAATTAAGCTAAGTGGTGAAGGAACCTCCATTCATTATTGATTATTTTACTAATATTTAATGAACTGGAGTCAACAAGGGCGTCTCCAACCACCTCTGATGGCCATTTTGACTTCAGTTAACCTCATTGGGGTTCATTGGAGTTATTGATGTGCTACCACTTATTGGTTGGCATTCAATGACATGTGTCTGAGCTACTTTTAGTTAGACTCAGTCATTCATTGCACTCCGACTTCAGTTAGGACTCAGTTGAGTCAATCAGGACTTGATCAGTTGGTTAACTAGTGTGTTTACTGTAGCTTACATTTAGTTAAGCTACACCCATTCATTCAATTCAAATGACCTCCTTGGGAATTCAAATTGTCTTAGAATTCATGCATCTTGCATGATCATTGTATTGTATTATTCATTATTCATTGTTTATATTGAGCTGCAACATTCTATTGCAACACCATTTTTCCAATTTTATGCATATTTGTTTGTATTCTTTGTGAGACTATGTTTTCAGTTCCTATACAACTGTGACAAATTAATAAGTTCGTGGGTGAGGTAAATGAAAAACCTCCTCTGCAACCTTGGAAACTCATATACGACCTCGGGCCTAGTTCGTGGGTGAGGTAAGTGAATGATGTAAAATTTCATTGTAGCAATAGGGGGAAGGTAATATGGATAGTTTTAATTGTTTGTTGTTTTTTTAATGTTTATTAATTATTGTTTTCAAGTCAGTCGGAAGGATTATCATGATCATTTTATTTATGGCCATCATCGTCATCATAGAGAACATCATCGTCAATAGACCCTTTCTTGAAAATGATTTGTCATATGAGTGTAATATGGTGACCATTTCGAATTTTGACACACATAGGATGCTTAATAAATACCATCTCGTGGTTCTTATTTCCTATGCCATTGTCAAAGGCCATACTACAACATGAAAAACCAAAATAGTGGGTGAAGGTATGAAGGTATTGTGAACTAGGGTGGTTTATTTTTGTTTTTGGGAGCTATGAGTATGGGAGGGATTTATTTTTTGTGCCTCGGGATACATCCACTATGAAGAATACCTTCAGCACATTTAAAGAGAGAACAATATGAGTACTGATGTTTTATCCAGGGAAGCACTTTCACTCGAGATGGGAAAAATATCCTATAATGAGATGTTCGATGGAGAGGTAATTGGGAGCGATACCATCCTATTCTTTTAAGCTATGTTATTCAACATAACTATTGTAGCTTACTCATATTTCTTAGAAAAGATTGAATTTTTACTGAGCCTTTGACTGTTCTCTACTGACTGCTCCTTTAGATGAGTTTTTTTCATGGCATATAAATGCCTTACTTCAGGGGGGATTTTCACTTTACCCCCTAGGTGCTTCCTTGGATAATCCTTCAGGGCTCACTATGTGCTTCGTTTGAATGCGTGAAATGTCTTTTTGGTGCTGGATTGAGGCTTGCTTTTGTACACCCTTTGATGATGGTCTCTATGATACGTTTTTGACATAGACAGGGTACTTTGTATTAACAGAAGTATAAGATATAAGATATTTTTCAGATTATTAAAACCAAATCAAAATTTAATTTTGAAGTTATAGAAAGTGTTTGTTGTTTTTACCAGTTGGGCCATACTACAACATGAAAAACCAAAATAGTGGGTGAAGGTATGAAGGTATTTTGAAATAGGGTGGTTTATTTTTGTTTTTGGGAGCTATGAGTATGGGAGGGATTTATTTTTTGTGCCTGGAGATACATCCAATATGAAGAATACTTTCAATACAGTTAAAGGGAGCACAATATGAGATGGAGCGATACCATCATGTTCTTTTAAGTTATGTTATTCAACATAGCTGCTATGGCTTACTCATCTTTCTTAGAAAATATTCAAGTTTTTTTTACCCTTTAACTATGCTCTATTGACTACTCCTTTGTATGAGATGTTTTCATGGCATATAAATGCCTTACTTTGAGAGGGGGGGGGATTTTCACTTTACCCCCTAGGTGATTCCTTGGATAAGCCTTCAAGGCTCATTATGTGCTTCTTTTGGCTGCATGGAATGTCTTTTTGGTGTTGGATTGAGGCTTTGTTTTGTACACCATTTGATGATGGGCTTTGGGATACATTTTTTACATAGGCTGGGTACTTTGTATTGATAGAAGTATAAGATATAAAATATTTTTGAAATTATTAAAACCAATTGAAAATGTAACCTTGAAGCTATAATTTTTTTTTTGTTTTTACCAGTTGGGCTTCCACGATAATNATTTATTATTTTAAAAGTGGATAAAATTGTGAAAAAGGTAACAATAATGATTCACCCCCCCCCCCCTTTCAATATTGTCCAATATTGTAGCATTAAAAAAATTATGGTTATTAATGTTTTTGTTTTCATTAATTTAATGATTATTAATGCAGCTCTCTATTTTATAGTATTGTGTTGATTAAAACAATTAATATTCCTATATTTGTGCCTTTTACAATTTAGATGTGAAATGTTTCTTTAGTTTTGTTGCATAGGTTATTTTTTAATATGTGTAACATCTTTCTAGGACTATGGTTATCCTCAAGAGGATGGACACCCCTTTCTGAGTTAACCTAAGGAAGATGATATGACCACATGATCTTCCTTATCCAGTGATGATGATTATGAGCTTCCACTCTTTGCATGAGACGTATGACCACATACAGTTGAGAAGGCCAAGTAACCTACCCTCATGTTGAATTGATGTCCAAACTATCTTGTCCTTTTTTCCATGTCATCATCCTTTGTCATAAACCTTTATATTCCTTTTTTAAATGTCAACATCCTTTTCCATCAACATCCTTTTTCCTTTACTGTTGTACCTGCCATGGGAATCCTCCGTCCAAGTAGTCATGCAATATAGTTGGAGAATATATTTATAAGAGCAGGCTTCCCGTAACATCTTTACTTTATCTTTACCTATCAAGTGTTTAACTTTATCATTGAAATTCTTGTGACATGTAAGGGCATGCCCGCATAGTGAATGTATCAAGAGTTATCAAGTAAATTCATAAAAGGTAAGAATGCATCAATGAAAACATCACAGTGTTGCTTCACTTTATTTTTTTTCTTTATCTAACCATACTGCTCCCTCTGAAACCTTGATGGTCTATTCATCTCGCGTATATCTTCATAATCGATGAAAAAGTGATATCTCACAACTGTAGATTTCTCGAAACATATTGTAG
The DNA here is from genome assembly GCA_001517045.1 of Pseudotsuga menziesii. Taxonomy (NCBI): domain Eukaryota; kingdom Viridiplantae; phylum Streptophyta; class Pinopsida; order Pinales; family Pinaceae; genus Pseudotsuga; species Pseudotsuga menziesii. The sequence goes on along the minus strand of LPNX011197348.1, from coordinate 78,245 downwards.
CTAATTTATTCCTTCATTTTACTTCATCTATTGCTATGGCTTCCTGTGAGCATTTTTCAACCGTTTGTGCATTTATTCCCGCATAATTAATGTATCAACAGTCATCTAGTAAATCCATAAAAGGTAAGCATGCATCAATGACAACATCACAATGTTGCTTCACTTTATTTGTTTTTCTTTATCTAACCATAATGCTCCCCCTAAAACCTTATTGGTCTGTTCATCTCAAGATATTTAATTTTTCTCACATATATCTTTGGAATCGATGAAAAGTAATATCTCAAAACTATAGATTTCTGCAAACAAATTGTCACCTAATTTATTCCTTCATTTTACTTCATCTATTGCTATGGCTTCTTATGGGCAAGTTTAAACCTTTTGTGCATTTCTACAGGAATTTGTCTGGACATGTGTGTATATGTTTGACACCTATGGGAATTTTATAAGGTAGCTTGGCAATTCTACCAGTCCAACGGGCATTTACAAACTGGCTACAGGGCATTTCTCAACAGGCTGCAGACATTTTCCCAAATCAACTTCCTATACAAATTGTAGAATTGATTTAAGTGTATTCTGAAACTTAAATGTGGGAATATTTAACTAGCTTTGGGAATTTTTACTCTATTTCCCTATGGGCATTTTTATTTCTCTATTTCCCTGTGGGAATTTTTAACTAGATGGGGGCATTTTTACTCTCAAGTTCGGGAATATTTGGTCCTTGAGGATATTATTGAGGCCTGGATGGCATTTGTTGACTCCACTTGCGAGCATATAATGAAACTCCACTTCCACCCTTGGGTTCACCTTAATAGCCCTCGTTAGGTTCCATCCACCATATTGCTACCTTATATGACATTTTTTGGAGTACTTTGTTGTCATTTTTTATCGTAAGTTAGTTGTATTGTTGTGATTCTACTATTTTTTATTTGTGAGGGTTGTCTGATCTATTTTACATTCTTTTCCAGTTCTGGGTTCTCTCATTTGAAGAGTATGTTGTTCTACTTAAGTCTCATGCAAATAACCTAACGCTAAGAGGTTGAATAATGTTTAGAAGCATTTTTTTATGAGGATAAGGGATATTTTCCCTAATATCTTATGTTGAGTTTATAATTGGTTTAGATCTGATATATCATTCTATTGTTATCTTAGATATGATATAGATCGCTACTCTTATTACTGTTATTGGTTTTTGTACTTTATAACTCATTTTTTCTAGGACATGCTAGAAATGAAGGATATTGAGGTATGGTTTTTCTATGCTAGACATGCTTGTCTCATTGTTTCAGCTTTGAGTTTGAATAATTGAGAAAAATATTTATAAAATACAACTGATTTGAATCTACCTGAGAGTTTGCATCTTTCCTCCAAATGAGCTGAAATGTGCATTAGACATTTTTATGGATATTATGTCTTTAGAGTGGCGCCTTATGTAGTCCAGTGAATTGAAATATAGAGAAGGTTGTTTTTCATGGTATAGGACTACGATGAGCTGCTACTGAAGTAAGTAATTTTGAATTTTTTCCTATTGAATGCCTTTGAGCCTGAACTTTTGGTGAATTTTCAAATATGGAGTGTGACATTTATTTTTCATTGTTTTTCACTAAATTTCCTTCCTCTACTCTTTAGGTATTTCTAAAAAGGGTCAAAGTATCAAGGATATGATTACTTCCTTTGATTGCTTCAAAATCTCATTTGTCATGACTAATTACTCAACTTCTAGAATATCAAGTCTATGGTGAGTATCAGTAGTTGATTCATAAATTTCTCATTTTCATCCTTTATATTGTTGTTATGAGTTTGGATTCAACAAGGGAAGTCCCACTGTCAATCTCCTTCTTGAACTCTTTAGTAGTCTTAGGTCTTCGTAAATAATAACCTACCAAAATTTTCTTCTTATTTTCAACAAGTATTTTGATTGTGCGAGACACAGAGAATTTTAGATGTTTTGTCCTTGCTAATTCACTACCTAAAATTGTTAGTTTATATTCTTGGTTTATCTATACATGAATTTCCTTATCTGAAGATCTAAGAGGTGCTATTTTACATGTTATCTTATGATCATAGTTATCCTAAGATCCCACACAATTATAATGCATTTTAGGCTTGCTTTCAGTGCTTAACTTGCGACATTAATATTGTTTTGATGATTTAGAAAGTTGGGACTTATGTCCCACATGAATTTGAGTCATCAAATGAACTATAAGGGATTAATTGAGGCTTTGGCAGTGGAAATTTGAGTGGATTATGTTCTAACTTCTAAAGAACGTTATAATTGATTAAAGGTACATTGTTGAAGGAATCGAGTGGCATGGTATTCCACGAGAGAGGTTGTTACATGGAACACTTTCACCTTGTTGTCTTGGTGTGATGGGCACGCACTCAGTTGGACTTCCTTATTCATTTGTCTGCATAGTATGTTCTTTTCCACGAGGGGATTTCCTATATAGTAAATCATACCAATCTTTGATTTTATTTTATTCCAAAGTATTGTTGTTCCCCATATTTCCTTCGTTGAGATTTTTGTTGTCAGAAAATAAGACAAATATTTTCATCTAGTCCAGGGTTTGTTTTCACCTTCTAGGGATCGATTTTGCTCATTATGTGCCACATGATCAATGTAACAAAGAACTGGAAAGTGAATAACAACAAGAAGTTGTTTCATGGCCCTATTTATACCTCCAATTGGTATTTTTTTCTCATTACCCCAATATAAAAGCAGATAGGAAAAATACATGGATTCGATTTGCTTTTAGAGAAGCACCCATTGTTTGATCCCTTATGAGAGATATTGCAGTCCAAAATGAATTTGTTCCATTCCCCTTGATTTAGTTCCATTTGGTATTTATTGTCTTACTACCTGAATGTTTAAGTGGATAGGGAAAGCTTCTTAGATCTTGTTTTATTTTAGCGAAGCATTTGTTGTTGGATTTCTTTCTGCAATTCAAAGTTTAGGTTTTACTCATATGGCATGTTTACTATGTCATCCTACTCACATTTTCTTGACCTTAAATGAACATTGACTAGTCTTACATTTTTTTTTCTCATAATCACCTTTGTTAGATTAGTCTCTATCTTTTTCTATCCCTTTTCCATGTCCACCTAAGTGTGTTCGACCTAATATCTTTTTCTCACCCTTTTTCATGTTCACCTAAGTGAGTTCAGTCTTGTATCTTTTCCATATTTTTACATCCACTTTTTATAGTCACTTGAGTGAGTTCAATCTTGCAAGTTATCTAATTCATATTTTTTCAAGTCCTTTTCATATTCACCTTTTCAAAGTGAAACACAAGTGATTCTTTTACCTTTGTCGATGGCATATATGGTAAATATATCAATGTAGAGTCATAGACTAATGTGGCTAATATAGGGGAATTTGAACCAAGCACATGTTGGCATAGAACCCAACAATATTGGCCTCAACTAGTTGAATTAAATTATTGAGCTCTTGAAATACTCTACTTAGATGCATTCAATGTGATTTGATTAGTGGCTCTTCAATGAGTTGTATGCAATGCAAATGATTTTAGGTGGCATTTTCTTTGCCATAAGGCTGTTGGTTAGTATTTTATTGAGAGCATTTATTTTTGTGAAACTGTAATTGTTTTTGTTCTTAGTGTTTGGGTGAACATTTAATCATCCTCATGGGATAATAAGCACTAAATAATAGAAAGACTTATTCCATAATCAGTTGAAGGAGCAGAATTTCTAGGAAGTCCATCATCACAACTGTAAGTCCTTTCCGGAATGTAGGTATGCCTAGAATTGAAATAAAATCTTTGCTATGAATTTTATCTATATATTTTTTAAAATACATAGTAAACGTCGCTATAGCGACGTACTTCTAGTGCTACAGAGACATTGGCGTGCATTACTATAGTGACGAATCAGTGCTTAGTCACTTCTAAGTTGCGACAAATGCTCATTGCTATAGCGACAGGTTGTCATCTTTATAAAAGTAGTTTGTCATCTTTATAACGATGATAGATCACCGCTATAGAAACAGATAATAGCTTGGAAATTTCCTGGTGTCAACATACTTTTGTGTCTATAGTGATGGGTTGTCGTCGCTATTGCGACCAACTTACATCGCTATTGCAACTAATGTACGTCACTAAATCGACACAATATGAAATTGTAGTTTGATTTTGTGACAAAATCCCATTGCTCTTGCAACGCAATATAAAAAAGTATCTTGTTTTTATGACAATATTTTGTCTCTATAGAAACACCCAAACAACGCTCAAATGACGCAATTTGACTTAGTCACTTGTTTTTCCCACAATAAACCATCGCTATAGTGATGCGCAGCCATGGCTATAGTGACACATACACGTCATTATATCGATGCTTTTTTTTTTAAGCAAAAGCCACAATCACCATGTGTTATCGATGTTATGTCGCTATACCGACGGAATATTCAAAGAGTGGCTAATGCGACGATAATTTTGCAATGAAAATTTAGGCTTCTAAATGTTGCTACAATGACGGATATGTGTTACTATAGCAACGATTTTCCGTGGGAAAAAGGATCACATGTACTAGTGAAATTTGGATGTTTAAGGTTGCTCTCATGCCCAATTTTTCCCATACTAGAAGAATCAAACTTTTTGTTGTTGTTTCACATGGACATGGCCATTGAGATTGGATAAATAGGGCTGTTTACATGTCTAGAAATACCCAGAATTCAAAATTTAATGCTATAAGCGGGTAAAACAATCCTCATAATTTCCCATATTTCTTAGAAACTACACCACACCTTATTTTGTTTACACATGTTGCCCAAGTTAAAGGTGTAAGGCTATTGGTACTATTTTTAGGGCTCAAAAAATACATAGAACTCACCAATACTTGATTTTGTTTCTAGTTATCACTTGTTAGGGATGCTTTGACCTTAACACCCACCCAGAACTACATATGAGGTTATTTTACTATTGATTTAAGGTAGACAAGTGCCCATAATTCATGTTTTGGGGATGTGGTTATTCCTAGAACTCAAATACTGTTGTTTTAATGCTTCAGAAGTTCCCAAAAAATAAATATTAACAGTTTATTTCACCAATAAAGCTTCCCCAGAGCTGAGGTTTATCCCTTTTTTGGTATTCAAAGGTAGAAACAAAGCCATGACATGCCCAGAGGCACCCAAAAAACATCCAGAATTACTTTTCATCCCTAAAAACTAACCATGAATGCCCCCTTTGTGTCTAGGTCAACCCAAAATTAGTTTTGAAAAAATAACTAAAAACCCTATGCAAATAAGGGGTTAACAAGTTCCTTGGACTTTCTTTGTGTAATGATTCCCCCCTTGAGCTAGATAGGAAAGCTAGACTAAAGAGAGTAAGATGAGGCTACCAAGGTAACAGTGGGTAGCTTATCGATGAGTCATCTTTAGGTTCTTGCACATGTAGATAGGAATTTTTCATTGAGAGAGAATTTAGGAGGTAATATGAGTCATTGTAGAGAGGCTAGAATGTCTATGTAGAATCCTCTGTTAACATGGGTTGAATCATGTGTTTGAATGAGAATTTGTGAGATATAACTACTCAAAAGAATCTGAGAAAGGGTGGTATAGTTATATAATTAGACATAGGGAAAGGCTAAAGGATAGAAGGATAAAAACTTGTAGAAGAAGCTCCATAGAAAAGATAACTAAATTATATATTTGAGGAGAAAATAAGAGAAAGGGATAATGTATGTGATATTTACAGAGAGAATGATAAGTCTCAAGGTTGAAGCCCAACCACAATCCAATCACAAATTTGTCTTACAAAGACAAAAAGAAGACTTGAGCATTCACATATAGGATCTTAAACAAATTGAGCTAGGAAGAGATAGAATAGTTGAAGTGCATCAGGGTTTGTGGGAAAGACTAAAAAATATTCACATTACCATTGTTTCATGGATGAAATGTATGTTTAAGAAAAAAATACTAGAGAGATGTAACTAGAATTAAAAAGGGAAATTCTGATAGAATTCCCATTGCTAAAAATGTGTTATACCTCTTGTACCAATCTACTACAAGTACAAAGCAGTTATTAGCCTTAGGAATAATAGATATGAATCGTGTAGTGATGGAGGTGATGTTTGTCCTCAAAAAGTAGTGTGTTGATGGATTTGGATAATGTTGGTGTGGTTAGGAATATTTTTGGAAGGTAAAATCATTTATGGAAAAAGTGAGGGTTCTAGTTAATATTGAGCTATCAATTCCTTGGGATAAAGAGAGAAACTTGATTTCTCAAAAATAATACAATGACAGATTAGAAAAGGCGAAAATTTGTCTCAACCTTGTGAAGAATTCACTACCAAGCCCAAATTCTACACAAATTATAAAGGTAGTTGAAGCCCAAATTCTACACGAATTCTAAAGGTACTTAATAGAATTTGTTAATACATTAACCCTTCCACTATATTCTATCTCACTAAATCCCAACAATGATTTGTATAGCATATATCAAGCAGTGAATGGCATAAAATACTTGCTGCACAGTGGAGATAATTAGGAAAGGATACTTCTTTAGAGTCAATTCATAATACTTCTAAGATAAGTCACCAAACATGTCCATATTTCCTCTTTTGTCCCATGGGGCCATGTCGAACATGAACATGGATTCAACATGTGTCGGACATGAGTTTCTTCGTGTAATTGAATCTAGACATGAAAAAACACATGTCTGACACATGTTGAATTCATGTCTCGAAAATATGTGTGTCGTGAATAATTGCATCCCCAAAAATATGTTACATGTATGTGTGGAATAGGTGCAATAATTATAAATGGACATGAGGAAGAATTGTATATTTATTTTGTAAGTTCTACAAGATCCACCTGCACAATGAATGGTGTGGATTGTTATCTAGTTTTGTTTTAGTTGGAACTACCAAATATTCCTATGCAATGTTAGTATGGGCCACAAAAAAGTGTGAAATAATATTAATTCATCATATTTTTTTGGTTGTGAGAGTTTGGTGTGCGATAATCAATTATGCAGTCAGCAGAACTGACTCATGTGTGCTACTTACTAACTTGTAACCTTGTCTAATTGAATTTTAAGAGATTGTAATAAGAAAAGTGGGAGAGGCACTTTGAGGAGGACTATAGTGAAACATGTTGATTCAGACATGGAGGAGGACTATTGAAAGATGAGATTCTTCCATTTTGATCTCATCTATGATCTACCGTTTTTTGTATTTGCTACTACTAGTTACCATTGGCATTCTGACATCTATGTAATACATTATGATTTTAATGACTTAATGAGAAATATGGTTTCAATATATTGAGCTATCATCTTTGTGTCTAATTGTGATATGTGAATGACAAAATGTGTTTTGTGTATTGATACTAGTTTGTGATTTCTATTGAATATTTGTAAATGTTCTAGTTTCTAAAAAAATGGATCTATATTTCTATATTTTTATTATATATATATAATGTGTTCTCTGCGTCTTGATTTCGAGGGTCACCATGTCCGTATTGGACACTCATATTTTCATGTGATATATCTTTGTGTCGGGTGACTTAAATTATGATCCATCAAATAACAAGTAGTGTGCAAGTGAGTTGGGATTGTCACAATTGGGTCAAAATAAATTCCTTGTCCACAAGTCCCCAAGTCAAATATCGATATACCCATGCTGATCGGTCCATGTTGGTAGGCCATTTTTCTTTGCTGTCAACCAATGATCTTGGTTGGATAGGAAATGATGTTGCACACGTTCCAGTGTATCCCAGAACAATATTTAGTCATCTAGAGCAGTGACAAATGAAATTTGTGAGGAATCCTGACGAAAGATGGGACGAATTTATCTGTGACATTAACAACTCGACTTAGTTAAATGTATAGATGAACATCCAACACTCTCAAATTATAGGTGGAGGTGGGGAGTCTATTTTTGTGTTTTCTGTAGTTGGAATTGAGTCTAGGGTAAAGACAGACTTTACAGACCGAAAGGGATGCCTTATTTTGTAATATATATATATATATATAAACCCACATATACGAGTGATTTTCTGTAAAATGTACCAGACAATTGAGGAGAAAAAAATAGTTACCTTGGAAAAATGAAAGTGAAAAATGTGATCAAAATTGGCGGACGAAATTCCTCCCAATTCCATTAAGAAATTGAAACATCAAATATCATCAGATTGGAGAGCCTTGAAGTTGATACATAATATTTTTTGGAGCTCAATTCTTTTCATTAATTGGATGAAAGACACTTCTCAATTAAACAATATATTACTCATGCCTATTGGCCAACATATGAAAAATGGTGGAAAAGTCCTTTGAAGTCATTACCTTCACTCATAGTTTACCAAGAGCTAAAGGCACAATTTCCCTGGTAGAAACCAGATATGGAAGAATTTACAGTTCTATTTTAATTCATCTCTTATTCTGAGGATACTCAGTTTTAAGAAATTGAGAATGAATCTATTTTTGAGCTTTCGTAAGGACTAGTTAGAGATTTTTTCTATTATTAGTTTCCTTATGTTGGAGATGATAAAATATTTAAAATGGAGAAGATTATCATGTCCATTAAAAATGTGAAGTGTTGTAAGCACCTAATAAATGCAATTTCCATTCAATCTATGAATAGAAATTGTACTTTTTCTCCATGGACAAAAAAACTGATACAAAACTACATATTAAATAATGCTTCCCATCAAACATAACCTGAAGTGATATTCTCAAGTGTTAATGACCATACAAAATTAAAGAATATTGGGAAAAACATGGTGATCACCAAAGTGTTAAAGATAATGCAGTTGCGAGACCCATTCTCAGGGAGGATGGTACCCTAGTGAGTTAACTAGGGTTCCTAGTCAATTAAATAGGGAGAGTAGGTCCCTAAGACCCCCAGTAATATCTTGGGGTTCTTGGTCAAGGACCAAGTAGGTTGATGCCATGAAAAAGTCCCTAGAATGTGGATATGGCCCCTATATGTCTCTAAATTATTCTGGTATGTGTTATAGCAGATTTCACCACTCTAGGTGAATCACACTTTGTATGGCCTTCCCCTGTCCCGCTGCAGACTCTTTAGACCCCATGGACCATATTTTATCCTTTGATGTTACCTTGATCATCCCTAAAAAATTATATAAAAGATGATATACGCAGCTTTTTCCCCGATAACTGCGTACATACGCGACTTTGACCCCTATAACCGCATACATCGGGATGTGTGCATAGTCCAAATCCTTTTGGAGTTTTCCTTGACATGGATCTGACTCATTTGACTCCTGGCCTTCCATATGCCTTGAGATCGCTCGGATTCAACCCTTCATTATCCCTTATGAAGCTATATAAGGAAACCCTTGGTACATTGAAGGCATATAGAGAGATTGAAAGCAATGAAACTATAGTCCATTGTTGCCAAAACTAT
>LPNX011197348.1:55889-68574 GCA_001517045.1 Pseudotsuga menziesii | reverse complement strand
TGAAGATTGGAAAGCTCAACGGGGATCTACTTCAACCGTCCGGAATAAGGTACAAGGTCTGATCCTTTAGTGTTAGACATTTTATTTCTATTGCATATTAGGAAAGATTGATTTCTGGAGTCATAGATGTCTGTTGTGGTACCCCAAGCCATAGGAATTTCTCTCCATAACAGAATTGGCGACTCCGCTAGGGAGTTCCTAGTAGTTGTCCTTTGGGGGTGATTTTCTTGGCATTCAATGTATTTGAATTGCTCTTTCTCTCTTGTTTCTGTGTCGGTTTTGGGGGCATGTATGCCTGGTAGAGTCTGATTGGAGTAAAGTCTGTCTCAGCCTGTCTGTTTGCCTTGTTTTTATGCACCTTTTCTTCCTATACGCGGGTTTTTGATTTACAGTCGCATATACACGTGGTTTCCTCTGGGATTTCCACGTATACACGCGGGTTTACTGCGAATAGTTGCGTATACCCTGGTTTTTTCCTTTTTGTGGAAGTTAATGGGTTGCTGGGTGAATGATGTTAGTTGTTGAGTCTCCTTTGGCACTGCCTGAGTCTATTTTGACCTCTGGTTCTGACTGGAAACGTTTTTTAGCCTAATTTTTTTTTTTAGGTAATTTCTTGTCATGGCATTTTCGATTTTTTGTTTGAGATTAGTGCATTAGAGTTCTTTTACCTTAGTGCTTTGCTTGGATGCTGTCTATGTGTGCTTGTAGAGTCTGGGGGTGGTAGAATCATTCTTTTTCTTGTTGCATCTCTTATATTTTCAAAAAATCCAAAAACATTTGCTTATCATAATGCATTGCATTTTGCACTTTGCATTGTACTTGCACTAGATCTAGATTTGCTTTGGAGTACTATTTAGGACTTCATATAGGAAAATTTGCATTCATCATTTGAAGAATAATTGTGCATTTCACGTAGTAGCATACCCTGTTTACATGGACACAATGCATTTGCATTGATTGTTACGATGTGCATTTTACTTCTTGTTGCGTCATAACAACACTAGTTGCACGACCATATCCTATTTTTAAGTAATAAAGCCAACTAAAATCAATGCTAATTAAAATGAATTACACTCTTTTCTTTTCTAGGGTGCACCAACAAGCTTAGGTTTTAGGATATTGGAATAGTTCATTGTAAGGTAATTCTCCAAGATCACTAAACGACAACAAATAGGTGTCTGTCCAGGGAGTGTGTGAAATCCTTGGTATAACCATCGTTCTCAGGATCCTCCTCTCAAACCGGAGTTAGCACGAGGCAGTGTGAGTGGTTGTTGATTGGGATGACCCCTAGTCGATAACTGTGTAGCACCGGTGATATAGCTAGGATTGTATTCGTATCTAGGGGCTCTTTTGAGAGTTTCGGGATTTGCTACCCTGCCCATATGGTCAATCCCACCTGTGACTATCCGCCTGAGCTTTGATTATATTGAGGTGACCTTAGTGACCTTACCTAGGATATCGAGGGGGTACTTGTAGAGGTTATTCTGCATGTGTCCCAGCTAGGTTGGGGTCGGACAGCACAGTCTCTTTACGCGTTGAAGCTGAGGGCCACAATAATTGGTTATGTACCTCCGCTTGTGGTGACAAGGGCCTCTCAAGCCTCTCCTAGGCGAGACATACTGGCCACATTCTGGAGCTCACTTATCCAGCCCTTGTTTGCTTGCATTTGGCTTTAGATTTTATTAGTGATTTCTCTCTGCACGCTAGTTGGCCTAGGGTTTACGTAAATAGAGAGTCTTTGCTTTTTGTTGAGTCATTGTGGATTCAAGTGCGGTTCCGCGCCGTTCTCGTCGGTTAGCAGGACTTCCGCCTTCCACTTCTCCTCCTCCTTTGGGAGAGGGACCTAGACAGTATAGGCGAACTATGTCACACACTGATTCACACACCATGGAGGATCATTCAGAGACTATTCCTGAGCCACCTCCTCCCGTTCGTATTGACGATGGGGAACTTACTCCTACATACGATCCTTCACCTGACCTAGCTGAGTTTGGTCCTGTGATTTCCCAGATAGGATCTTTGCATGATAGACCTACTCATCCTAGGGAAGATTCCCCATTGAAACGTTACCAGTATGGAATGTCGGAAGATGTCGAGACTCACTTTGAACCTCCTAGCACTAGCTACGGTAGTTATGCTACGACTAGTTTTCCTATGCACGATTTGACATTTCATGTTGAATCCGACTTTGAGCCTAGCACTATGCATGGGGGCAATCCCATTCCTTACCTTGCGGAGAGGTTTGGGAGTACTAGTCACATTGCACCTTCCATCCCAGTGGTGGAAGCTCCATCTTATCCCTCTCCTAGGTCTAGGGCTTGTGATCCGATTAGGATACCAGGTCCGAGACGAGTGACGATAGGCACTAGTACATATCTTATTACTGAGATTCATTTTTCCTTGGTTCCAATTTCTTGAAATGTACATCCTCCACCTTATCCACGTGGTCCTTCGAGTCGATATATGGCTACGAGTCAGATCCGTACTGCGGTTACTAGGCCAATTGTTTCTCAAGTTCATATACCACCCGCTGCTTCGGGAGGCTATATCCCCGCTCATAGTGGTCAGCTTGTTACATCGGGGGTATACGTAGCTACTTCTGGTATGTATGTTCCCCCTTCCGGAGCTTATCTTCCTCCCTACGGAGTGTCCCATGGGGCATCACATGCGATGACCTATGGCCCTTATTACGGTCCGCAGTATGGACATGTTTCTTCACCTTACGGAGGAAGGTATCAACAACCTGCTTACTCTCCTAATTATGGATTTGTAGCTCCTACAAGTCAAGTTCCACCTTACTATGGTACTTCCACATCACCTTATACAGGTCAGACAGGAGGAGGACACTATGGCCAAGGCCATGGTGGTGCTCAAACCTATGTGAACCAGGGAGCGGTCCATCGACCTCATCATGCTAAGCTCCCTTTCCTCGTGACGCTTAACCTTCCTGACTTATCGAGACTTATGAATGATCCTGTGACTCATGACTCGGCTTGGCCGGCTGTCCCTACCAAGATTCCTTCGGATATACCTAAGTTCGAAGGAAAATTGGGAGAGGATCCGAGTGAACACGTTACCACGTTTCACCTTTGGTGCTCTTCGAATTCATTACATCAGGACTCAGTCCACTTGCGACTATTTCAACGCACCCTCACAGGTCCTGCTACGAAATGGTATATAGAGTTACCAAAGGGAGCCTTTACCTTGTTCGACGATCTTGCGATGAATTTTCTTAATCACTTCCAGCTACCAATGCATTATGACATTGGTACTGAACTCTTGTCAACATTTCGGCAAGATAAAGCCACCCATATTTCTGATCATATTCAGGAGTGGCGTAGATGGAAGAGATTAATTAAAGCCTTTATACCACCGGAGTTCCTTCTCGACTGGTTCCTCAAGTCTTTATTTCCATATATCGCGAAGGATGTTTCTACATCCGGAGTGCAGAATGAGGAACAAGCGATCTTTAGGGCGCAGGAACTGGACTTGATTTATGCTCAGTCCGGTTTGTTGTATGAGAATATTCCCAATGCTCCTCGTTCTAGTTTTGATCCCAAGGTCAAACCTGGACCACATTCCAATGGCATTGTGGGTTGCGCAAGTGTGAAACCTGCAGATTCGGTTGCAAAACAAGTTAGTCAATTGTCGCTCAACCAGTCTGCTTCGGGACAAGCTACGGCGAGTGTACTTTCTGTGTAATCGTCGGACCAGAAGGGTAACCAGCAACCCGAATGGAATAAGAAAAAGGGTAAGAATAATAATCGAAAGGGTGGGAATAGGAATGAGAATGCTTCCAATAATGACAAGAATGGTCAGAATGCTGGTGGGGACAAGCAAGCGAAACGTAAGGTTAAGTTCCCTTGCAAGCTATGTAAGGATGATCACCTCACTTACTTGTGCCCTAGAATTGATGAAGCTTTGAGACTCTTAGCACAAGGCCCAGCTATGCTAACGAACCCTTTACCGCATAACCAGAATATGAACTCGAAGTCCCAGGAGCAATCTAGTGAGAATGATCCACCAGAGGCTAGTGCTCGTGGGTGCATTAACATGGTCCGTGCTGCCAAGATTGTGACTCGTGTGAAAGATTATGGATCGTCACAACCCAGCCCAGGAAAAGAACCTGATCCACCAGGAACCCCTTTGCGCATTGAGAAACCTCTGGATAAATATGAAGCTGCACCTCGCATTCCTAAGGGGGTACTTAAGCGCTCGGGGAATAATCCAAATGCCCGAACCACCCAGAATTATTCAGTTGTCGAGGATTTGGGCCATACTCCTTGTGCGATGTCTGCATTGGAGGTGCTTCAGAGTTGTCCTTCGCAAAGGAAGGGTTTTCTTTCTGCTCTTGGTGTGAATGGTGATGATTCTTCCTCAGTGATCAAATTTGAAACCGCAGGTCATTAGCCTCGCTTTCCCTACTATGTGTCGCTTTTGGTACATGTAGAATGTCTGAATATGATCGTCAAGCGCACTGTGATTGACGAGGGCACTGTTGCATCTGTGATGTCTTTGTCTTGTTGGAAGGGTCTTGGTTCTCCTAAGTTGTCAAAGTCAGCGACTATGTTAACTGCTTTTGATGGTAGATCTTTTAGGCCACACGGCATCATTCCGTCCCTTAAAGTCCGTTTGGGACGGAAGACCATTGCGATAGAGGTTGAGGTGGTTGATGCACCCCTCGACTACAATCTCTTGCTGGGTCGAAAATGGATGTATAGTATGCAAGCCGTTGCTTCTTCCATGTTTCATGTTGTATGCTTTCCTCATAACGGGAAGATTGTAACAATTGATCAAATGGAATTCAAGAACTCCCCTGCTACTGCATCTTCGGGAACTTCGGTTCCGGTCGTTGAACACTCTCAGCCGGCAACTGGGAGTGTGGGTGTAGGCATGTATCCATCCCTCATGGGAAGCTTTAGTTGTCCTGCGCCAGTCCTCATGATAGGATCTTGTTTTGATAGGGCTTCGACTTCTATGACCTCGGTGCCTTTTCTCACGACTCATATGGGAGATCCTTGGATTCTTCCTACACTGAGTATTTCGAGTGAGCCTATCGAAACCAACGTGCTGCTTCCTGCAACCATGATAGCTTATCAAGCCAATCTTATGAATGTTGTAGAGCCTTGTTCTTCCTCTTCGTGAATGGAAGAGGAAGACCCCTATGTATTGCCAGCATGGGCAGTACAATATTCTCATGCCCACGACTGCCTTGATATGGTTTTCCCTTCAGATGAAGCGATTATCGATGCCATGTCGGGTGTTGAGCAGCCATGGGAGGAACTTCATCATAGATCATATTTCCTTCCACCGCTTGACCATTTGGAGCATGAGGATTATAGGGAGATTCTTAGTCAGAGATTTGGTAGTCCCATGATTCCATTAAGCTCTCCTGGTCAGATGGCTGATGGGAACATGGAAAACATATCTTCCACGATTTCTATCAACATCTCTCGAAATCCTAGCACCATCGAGAATGTCTATATTGGGGCGGATTGTTCCCAGGCTTAAATTCTCAAATATATCGATCTATTCAAGGAATTCCGTGATATTTTCACTTGGTCTTATGATGAGATGCCAGGTATTGACCCTCTAATTGTCGAACATGAGATTAAGACTTACCCCAACGCTAAGCCTATTCGACAACGCTTACACGCCGTGAATCCTAGGAAAGCACCCGCCATTAAGGCAGAGATAGAGAAGCTGTTGAAAGCCGGTTTCATCTATCCCATTCCCTTGATGGAGTGGGTTTCAAATCCCGTTCCGGTGGATAAGAAGCAGGGAGCGATCCAAATATGCACTGATTTCCATGATTTGAATCGTGCCTATCCTAAGGATAACTTCCCCACACCATTTATAGATTAGATTTTGGATGAGTGTGCTGGTAGTGAGGTGTTCTCCTTCATGGATGGCTTTTCTGGGTATAATCAGATCCAGATTAAACCTGAGGACCAACACAAGACTGCATTTATTTGTCCTTGGGGAACATTTTCATATCGAAAGATGCCTTTCGGCCTTAAAAAAGCCAGAGCTACATTTTAGTGGGCAATGACCTTGATTTTCCACAATCTCAAGTCCATTATTGAAGTATTTTTGGATGACCTCGCTACTCATTCTCGTATGAGAATGCGTCATTCCTATCACTTGAGATTGTTCTTCGAAAGATGCCGGCACTATTCAGTTCGATTAAATCCTCATAAGTGCATCTTTTGCGTGAATTCAGGTCATTTATTAGGATTCATCGTTTCAAAGGAGGGCATAAGAGTCAATCCCTTAAAGGTTGATGCAATACTTCAGTTGTCTCCCCCGAAGAATATTCGTCATCTTCAGTGTTTGCAAGGTATGGCAAACTTCTTACGAAGATTTGTGGTCAATTTCGCCAATTTGACTAGAGGCTTCATGTGTCTCTTGAAGAAGGATACTCCCTTTGAATGGGATGAGCGATCCCAGGAGTCCTTCTATGCACTTAAGCGAGCCTTAGCATCGGCCCCGGTGATTAGTCCTCCAGATTGAAGCCGTGATTTCCTATTATATGTGGCCGCGTCTTTAGAGACGATTGGTATGGTGTTGGTTCAGGAGGATGAGGAGCTCCAGGAGCATGTCATATATTATCTAAGCTGAAAACTTATTGACGCAGAGATTCATTATTCTCATGTCGAGAAGCTTGCCTTGGCGACCGTACATGCGGTTCAGCGTTTGAGACATTATATCCTCCTTCACCAAACCTCGGTTGTGGCCCATGTCAATCCGTTTCAGTTTGTCCTCACATGAAGGATGATTGAGGGAAAGTATAATAAATGGATTGTCATCCTGCAAGAGTTCGATCTCGAGTTTGTTTCAGCAAAATCGAAGAAATCGTTAATTTTTGCAGAGCTTATATCAGATTTCTCGAGCGAGGCCGAGGAGTTGGTTTGTGAAGATACGTTTGTTGATGAACACATCTTTTTAATCTCAACGTCTGACCCATGGTATGGAGATATCATAGTATGTCTGCAAACACAGAGGACCCCTACTCACCTCTCGCGAGATGAACGACGACGATTACGTCACGTCTCTAAGAACTACCTTATAGTGGACAATACTTTGTACTACCGTGGGGTAGATTCCATTTTACGACATTGTTTAACTCACGAGGAGGCTGAGGTTGTGCTGAATGATTGCCATGGAGGGGCGTGTGGTGGTCATTTATCTGGGCTTTCTACAGCTCAAAATATTTTGAGAGCGGGTTATTTCTGGCCGTCAATCTTTAAAGATTGTGTTGATGCGGTCAAGAGATGCCACCCTTGCCAGGTGTTCGCATGGAATATGCACTCAAATCCTGCCCCATTACATCCCATAATCACCGCCAGTCCCTTCACCAAGTGGGGGCTCGATTTTATGGATTGCAGCCCAGCTTCGGCTAGGGGGCACCATCATATTATAGTGGCTATGGATTATTTCACGAAATGGGCTGAGGCAATGCCTACAGTAAAATCCGACGGTGAGATAACCGCTCATTTCATATTCAACCAAATCATTACTCGGTTCGGGATTCCAAGAGAGCTTGTCACTAACCATGGCTCGCACTTTCAGAACCGTATGATGGAAGGGTTGGCATCCAAGTTAGGGTATAAGCAAGAGCACTCCTCTTCTTACTACCCCCAAGCGAATGGATAGGTGGAAGCAATGAATAAATCACTTAAATCCATTCTCCAATGAACCATCGCACAAAGAAAGATGAATTGGCATATTATGTTATACCCTGCTTTGTGGGCATATCAAACCGTGGTTAAGACTGCCACTGGTTTTTCTCCATATCAGCTTGTGCATGGAGTGGATTCGATATTGTCGGTTGAATGCGAGATTCCTTTGTTGAAGCTAGTTGTGGAACTCTTACCAGACACTTCACCTTTGGAGGAGCGTTTGGTCCACCTCGAGCAACTTGATGAGCAGCGTCGAGATTCCTTGGTGGCTCTAGAGGTTAATAAGCATTGCATTAAGGTCCAATATGACAAGTCTGTCCATCCAAGAGTGTTTAGTGAAGGAGACTTGGTCCTTTTGTGGGAGCAATCGAAAGAACCCTTGGGGGCAGGGAAATTTAATCCTATGTGGCATGGTCCTTACATGGTCAAGCATGTCCTAGAGAAGGGTGCCTATGAGTTAGTCGATTATGAGGGCACAGCTTTGGCGGAGCCTAGAAATGGGCTCTATCTCAAAAAATACTATGCATGATCTTTAGCCAAGGCTGTTTGTTGTATATTATTGTACAACTTTGCATAGTTAGGTCTTTTTATTATCATGATCGGGTTTGTGATTAGTTTCCGTTTCTTTTGGCAGATGTCAAGGGAATCTTCCACCTACATAGGATTCGTGGATGCTGCAAGCTGTCACACTCAACACTCAGCCTCTGCTGCTTGGGTGATTTATACTCCTATGGGTCAGGTATTGTCTTCAGGAGGTGTATGTCTATGGCCATCTTCCAACAATGTTGTTGAATATAGTGCCGTTATCGAGCTTCTACGGGATGCCATTTCACATGGTGTTCTATCTCTTGAGGTACGTCTTGATTCAGAGTTAGTAGTGTCACAGCTTAATGGTTTGTACCATGTTAGAAATCCGACGTTATTGAGAAGATTCTTACGTGTGAGATTGTTAGAACGGCAATTTGACAGTATCACATATATACACATTCCAAGAAATGATAATCAAGTTGCTGAATCATATGCTAACTACGTGTTAGATTGGCATTTGTTTCATTCATAATAAATTAATCATAAACATTTTTACACATGTAAATAAATAAACCGATCACCATAAAACTTTTTATATATATCAAAAATGTGGTAATACATAGTGTCATATACAAAAGTGGAGCTTTCAAAGCTTCCATCGCATAATACATGGTCGTATAAAACATATGCACTCCCAGGTGTCTAATCCTGTGGAGGGGGAGGGTTGTGATCATGATATGTCACTACGACTCTAGCTAGCCATCAGAATAAACGCACCCATGCACGTGGTACACCCACCACCTGTCGCTACATGGCCTCAGGCAAGTCCTCGACTTGCGCCATGGGAACCCTGTGAGTCAGTCGCACGAAGTTGGTATGAATGCCCTGGAGCGTTCACTCCGCATCCGCACCTGTGATGTCATCCCCTCTTCCCCTCCATCTGTGACATGGGAAGCCCTCTGGTCACCGTGGTCCTACATCTGCACATGAATGGTAGATGTCACTATGTGTTGTCACGCAAAAACATGTCCTTTTGACTTCACATAATCAAGAAAATACAAAAAAAAATTAAATAACTCAAAAAAAATTTAAAAAGTGAGAGTCGAGATTCGGTACCTATCTCTCCATATTATGATCCTGCTGGCAATGGCATGTCCGGATCCCCCCGAAAATCTATCCCTCCATAGGGGTAATCATCTATGGCAACAATATGTCATCGCCACCATGGAAAGAAGTCAGTTGGATATGGGTTGGCCACCCAACCACCCCCCAGTCTGCGCATAGCATCTGCCCAACGCCATTGGGCCGGATCTCGAACCCCGTGGAGAGGAACGTCCACTCTAGGGCTCAATCCTGGAACCCGCTCGAAGAAAAACGTGGTCAATATGCTGCTGAACTCGAAGTTCCGTATCCTACCTGCCTTACACTCACTGAGCTGGTGTTTCATGTTGCTCAGTAGTGTAGTACTCCAGTCATATATGGTCGGTCTCATACACTCCACCGCATAGTACATCAGTGGCCGCGAGGCCTGATGGATTGAGGCTAAGCCTGCTATCCTGCCCAGCGTTAGTAGTATGGCCTTTAGGCCCAGCACCTGTATAGCATTAGTGGGGACTTGACTTCCCACCTTCTCAGTATCTGGGTAGTAGTACATAGCTATGTACTCATCGATAGTAAGCCCACTGCCTGGTCCACCTCGGGAACGAAGGTTCACTACCTTCCCTTGTCTAGATAGACCTGTGATGAAGTATATGTCTTCCACCTCTATAGTGAGAGACATCCCATCTATCCTGAAGGACTCTGAGTCTGGATCCCAATAGTTTACCAGCATCTCTAGCAGTCTTGGTTTGGCCCTCAAGCCACCAAGGCACAAAAAATTGTAGAGTCTGCATCTTCTAAGAGCTTGTTGAGCCATCACGTCAGCCCTTACAGCTTCCTCTACTTCACCATGCTCGCGCTCTCTCCATTCTAGCACCATCCTGCATGAGAAATTACCCAATTTCCATTAGATTCTTGTAAATCCACTTGCGCAGTGTCATACGCGACTGTTTTGCAAACAACCGCGTATGTACACAGTTTCTAGCCCCTTTTCCGCATATAGCCAGCCCTATAGGTGGAAAAAGCTTCGATACCCGCGTGGGCCATAGCGCTCATGTAGAATTGGCCTGAACTACCTCATTTTACCATGAAAATCAACAAAAATTATATTGAAATGCATGAGGAGAGCATGAGTAACTACCTGGAAGAAACGGTTGTGAATTCCGTCGGCTGGATCTCCTGGAATTTACAGTTGAATATCAGAACTCCAATGGGTAAAAGTTTCAAATGATTTATATTTTTTACTGTTTATAGAAAAAATTTCAAATATTTGAAAATTTTTACCCCCTTTCCTATAGTTTTGACAGTTTCTAACCATTTTGGACCATTTCTGACATAATTTGTGATGTAGAAGACCATTTTTAGTGTCGTTTCAGCCTTTGGATTGACCCATTCATACTGATCTCAGGTATAATGTCTATACTAACATATAGGTTAGGTTCACTACCGTTTGCATTTTGCATGACCTTAGGTACGAACCCACTCTATTATGTCACGGAACCTTCTTGCTGCTTTAGAAGTGGCATGATGTGAGTGGTAGAGCTTCACCTTACATGGGTACCCTAGTTAGTGCCTTATTTGCATTTGGTGCCCATGCCGACATTTTCTCCTTTAGGGTGTGGGAGTCCGTTGTATAGTATTGCCATGACATTTAGCAAGAGCCTCATACTCCTCTTGATCTTATGCTGCCCTGTTTCCCCCCGGACTCCCCTTATGTCAAGTTGTGAATGCATTATCATGAGCTTTTCCTACCTTATTGAGCTTTATGTCGGCTCCCCTGACATTGCGTTTCAGCCATATAGCCCGAGCTTGTCTCATGTCTAGCCATGCAGAGCCATTTTTATATATCCTTCGCAGCTTGATTCCCTTTTTACTGGGAGGGGATTTTCCCCCGAGTGTCGATATCCTACACATGTATCCTTGCATTGAGAATAGGTATGTTCCACTGCTTGGAACTAGTTTGTTTTCCCTAATGACACTCGTCTCCTCCTAGTTTGTAACTATAAAGCTAGTTTATTCTTATTTCAAGCTTTTCAAATAACTGAAAAACTCCAAAAAAATCAAATAACCAAAAAGCCGGACAAGGAAAGATGTTACCTTTTGGCAGCTGTTGGGTCGTGTCGCCTTTGAACAGAGCACTGTATATCACATCCATTGGTTGGGTTATAGTTTGACTTAGGAGCTGTACTCATTTATCTGAGTTTATCTCCACCAACTAGTTAAGCTTCAAGTCCCTATGGAGCCTCTGTTGATGCCTCTTGTGTCACAGAGATTTCCGAGTTTGTATATTGAGTCTATGCTACCTTCATTCAGTCGCCATACTCCATTATGCTCTTGTTTGAAGGAAGTTTAAACCTGTGTCGGCCATTCCTCAGTTATCTTGACTTTGCATGTCGGCCATTCTCGGTACAGTTACTGGTTCGTGCACTTTATGATCGAGTCCTTCCACATTAGACAGCTTTACTGAGTACCTCGTGTTGGATGATGGGGGATGCCTTAATGCCCTCCTTCCAGTGGATTTCATCCCATCGAATTCAGATCATTTATTCTGGGATTGGAGTCTAGAGTCCTTTTGAGTGCCTTGAGACTTGCAGTCATTAGTGGCAGGTTCTCTCGCCATCGACAGTTTCTTGGGAATACATCAATGTCCCCTGATCGATGGACTCTTTCAATTGTTCGACCTCAACACATCTATTCACACTTGTTAGTTTGCACTCTAGTACCTTGATTCCCGTTATCATTATCGGTGGGTAATCTCGCGTCTGTTAACGGTATACATCAATGACCGGTAATCAGACAATGGACTACTATGTTTGACCTCGACACCTCTATTCGCATAGTAGGACATGTACTCGTAGCGGTTTGTGTAGAAGACCTTCCGGATTGGTGGCATTTCTTATATGCTACCTCCTTGATCATGCCAGTGTTCATGAGATTTCAGCTCTCGTGACTTGATTCCAGTGTATGTCAGACATTTCCAGCCACTATGGAGATCTTCATCTATTGTATATCTTCAGCCATTTTGGAGATCATGTTCCTTTGTATATCTTCATCATGGAGATTCTGATCTATGTATATTGTACATGGCAATGACCACATATGTGATATCATGTATTATGCCTATTCATGGCCATTGTACTCTTATGTATCCAGGACTGCTATATCTACTTGCAATTGTATGCAGAGTTGTATCATTGTACTATGTTGATTGGGTGGCTGGTCTTCCATTTGGGATCCTTCATCACTCTACTTCTGGGATGGACTTAAAATGTATTTCAGCCATCGTATGACCCCTCTAACCTCACACATTAGGGGGCATTTGTTATAGCGGATTTCACCACTCTAGGTGAATCACACTTTGTATGGACTTCCCATGT
>LPNX011197348.1:35859-55765 GCA_001517045.1 Pseudotsuga menziesii | reverse complement strand
ATTGGAATATGTCAAATTCTTTTACATTATTGATTATATATGCTAGAATAGATCTAACACCATGATATATAGTATTCTTGTATTGTTTACTTGTTGTTGAGAAAGTATTATATCAATTCAAGCTGAAGATTGGAATGCTCAACGGGGATCTACTTCAACCGTCTGGAATAAGGTACGAGGTCTGATCCTTTAGTGTTAGACATTTTATTTCTATTGCATATTAGGAAAGATTGATTTCTGGATTCATAGCTGTCTGTTGTGGTACCCCAAGCCATAGGAATTTCTCTCTGTAACACCTCTATGCATTTGCAAGCTCCATATTTTCCTCTTCATCCCATACAAGCTATAATCTATAAAGAATCATATTTTGAAGAAAATATTATTCGTATTGGAATGCACACATGGATCTCTTTGGCACTCTAAACATTCAACATATCAATCAAAATTGAAGGTTGATATTTCCATTATAATTGATTGTGCTAATCTGAAGATGAATCCATCCACATTCAAAACCTTTATATATTTGGTATTGGGTTGATCATGCTAAATCATGTGAGTCTAAATCATGGTACTAAAAGCTTCAAGAAATGAACATTAAGTTTTATTCTCGTAGATTTCCTTCTATAAATTAGGTTGTTGGCCTACCAAGACGTTGATATTGTACACAATAAAAAATAGTAAGCTTGAACACTAGTTGATAAGTTATAATCCCTCATATTTGATCAAGTACACTTTGGGGATAACAAACTATCGCCCATGTCAACTGACCTTTTATACCACAAGAGTGATTAGTCTCTTTTATAATGAGGTTGTTTAGAAGGAGCGACTAGAGGGGACTGATCACGGACTGATTAGTATTCATAAAATAGCCTTCCCAAATGGCCTGGGCCTCACCTGCAGCAACAGATGTTGTTTTAAGATGCAAAAATAAACAATCCTAAGTGAATTCATAAATCACCCTTGTTGGTCACGACCTAGCTAGTTAGGGCTCATCATGTTGTACCTTACTTGTTTTGAGCGAGTGCACTCAATGTGGACACCTGTTGCAACTCTTGACTAGGGGTCTCATATGCCTTTATTTCAATGTGGACACCTGTTGTAACTCTTGACCAGGGGTCTCGGATGCCTTGTATTGAAAATCGCACTGATAATTCACAAAAGGAGAAGCACTTCCATACACTTTACTGGATAGAAACACACATGACAAATGATCCATACTCGATTGATTGCCCCGAGAGGCACTCTACAGCGGCCAGTATGGGGGAGGTCTTGTAATGTGATGTAACCTTAGTAACGTTTGTAACATGTCGGCAAAAAATAATAGTGATAATGAATATTATGGGAGAGATCTTGTAACGTGATGTAAAGTTTGTAACGTTTATAACATGTCGGCAAAAAATAATAGTGATAGTGAATATTATGGAAGAGATTTTGTAACACAAAACAAAAAATAATATCACTTTCGTAACGTTATTTTTATTAGTAAAAAAT
Organism: Pseudotsuga menziesii; assembly: GCA_001517045.1. Classification (NCBI taxonomy): domain Eukaryota; kingdom Viridiplantae; phylum Streptophyta; class Pinopsida; order Pinales; family Pinaceae; genus Pseudotsuga; species Pseudotsuga menziesii. Next base: position 54,274 of record LPNX011197348.1, on the reverse strand, counting down.
AAATTTTCTAATAGGCCAAAATAAATGTCAGCCACAAAAACAATCTAATATGGGGGAGATGTTGAAATCTTCCTACCTAACAAAACAATAAAAAAGTAAAAATTTAATTATCCGTAAAGAGAATATGTGGGTCAAGAAAAAAACACAAAATTGAATTATCAGCAAAAAAAATGTTGGCCTTACACATGGTTTTAAAACCATGTGCAAGGCATTCTAAACAACCCATGATTTTATTGTACATGGTTTAGGAGGCTTTGCACATGGTTTTTAAACCATGTGCAAGGCCTCCTAAACAACCCATGGTTTTATTGTACATGGTTTAGGAGGGCCTTGCAAATGGTTTTAAGACCATGTGAAAGGCCTCCTAAACAACCCATGGTTGTAGGAGGGCCTTGAATATAGTTTTAAAACCATGTGTGGGGAAATGATGCAATGTTCATTCCTAACAAAATAAAAAATATTATGTCAACCATAAATAATATTAAATTTTAATAATAAAAATATTATAATTGGACCTTAAATAAAAATATGTGTCTTTTGGTTTGAATCAAATCAATGGATACCTAAGAAGAGGTTTGCACCTCGAGATATTTGATCCATCTCGGTGCTTGATAGAGCCTAGGATTTGGATCTACGCTGGTTTTAAATTCAGGTATGGATAATGGAAAATGGGTTAAAGTTTATCTCTCACATCATCCCCTTTGCAACTAGATGTCTTTGATCTCTGTCAAACTTGACTGGAGAGAAACACACCCGAAAAATGAGCCAGAATCATGACTTGAAACAATAAGTTTTATGAGAGGCAGTAAGAAGGAATCAAGTATAGTTATATTCATAAGGTAAGCTCCATCAATCCTAACCTTGAAAGAAAGGTGGGTGTTGAAACTGCACTCGCATCGTGGGTTTGATATCTCCTCCTCTCCGGGATAGATTATGGATTCTGAATTGATACCCTGTACAACTACCATCAATATTTGATTATGGATTCATAGTTGATCCCCTCCATAACTACCATCTAGCATTGATTAGGGATTCAGATCTTATCCCCTCTATAACTACTCTTAAGCTTTGATTCTGGATTCAGTCTGCAACTACCAATCTAGAGTTGATCCCCTCTACAATTACCGTCGAGATTCGATTATGGATTCATAGATTATCCCCTATGAAACTACCATCAATATCTATCAAAACTCCAATGCTCCCCCCCACTCTTTTTTTCGCGCTGCTTCTCCACTCCTTTTGATAATAAAACCCCCTAAATATTGCATTTTTTCACATAGAATAAGCCCCTCAACCCTAACTATGAACCCAATATAATGTTCCATTGTTGGATAATTATTAATCCCCCAATATGAATGGATGTGATATGGTATTGGTTCATCAGTGAAACCCCCGTGAGTGGACTATATAGAGACATTTACACTACTAGATAAGATGGACTCAATCAGGCTAGTTTTGGCCATTGTTGCATCTAAGCAATGGGAGGTTCTCCATATGGATGTCAAGAGTGATTTTATTCATGGTAAAATTCATGAGTATATTTATATGGAGCATCCTGAAGTTTTCATTCATGATCCTTCACGTGTTTGCAATTTTAATAAGTATCTATGTGGCCTCTAGGAAGCTTTCATAACTTGATATGCAAAGATGGACAACTTTCTTCTCTCACAAGGATCTGAAAGATGCAAATCTGATCCTAATGTTTATTTGAATTATTTAGATTACTCTATTCATATCATAGTACTGTATGTTGATGATCATTTGATCACTAGAAGTTGCATTGATGATATAGGTTCAATTAAGTATTCACTGCACAATGCATTTTCTATGACTGACCTAGGATTGTTGAAACAATTTCTTGGATTGGAGATTGAGAAATCTAATGCATATCAAAGTATCTGTCATACCTATTATTAAAGTTCAAAATGGCTGAATGTAAATATGTTAAGCATCCCTTCCGTTTAGGAGTAAAAATAGGTGATTTTGTTTCATCTCCATCAGTGGACGGCGCATTGTATAGACAACTAGTTGGGATCTTGTTGTATCTCACACACTCTCGACCTGGTTTGGCTTATGAAGTAGGTTTTGTTGCAAGGTATATGTAGGATCCCAATGAGATCCATTGGAAGGATGCTAAAAGGATCTTTCATTATATTCAAGGAACCAAACACTTCGGGATACACTTTGCAGCTAGTTCTCCACTAGAACTAGTTGGATTTACTGATTCTGATTGGGCTAGAGATTCCAATGACATAAATTCCACTTTATGTTATGTATTCATGCTTGCACATGGTATCTTTTTTTTTCAATTAATAAACAACACACTATTTCCTTATCAGAAGCCAAGGATGAGTACAAAGGAGTAGTGAATGCAGCTACACAATGTGTGTGGTTGCAAGGCATTCTTGGAGAACTTGGTTTTGCATTTGATTCACCCACTGTCATTTGGTGTGATAATAAAAGTGCAATCAGATATCCACAAATCTAGTACATAGATAGAGGACCGAGCACATTTATAATTACATGCATTACATCATGATCTTGGTGCATGACCAGGTGATATCATTGCAGTATTGCCCATCTACAAAGAAAACTGCTAACATCTTTACCAAAAGCTTCATAGAGAATACATTCACCTATATTAGATCACTCCTTGGATGGATCACACATAGTAATGAAGGATATTCACTTTCATATTTTTCTCCATGTCCATTTTAGAAGGGAGGTTTTATTACCATGTGGTTTTTCTTCATACCTTGGGTATATGGACTAATAAAATTTTGTAAGAGGTGACTTGAGCCTTAGTTTCCAATGCCTCAAATTTTTATGTGGTTACACTAAGTTATGATTCAGAGGGGAGTGTTAGAACATCCTACCACCTATTACCATATTCATCATACCACCTAGGACCATAGTCTCATTTGTTTTCACTTATGTTGCATAGTCCAAACTTGGTTTATGGTGTCTTCCTAAGATTGTTGGAGGTTTTGGACCATTAATTGCACCTACCACCCTCATTTTGGTTAACTATGAGCTAATGTTCCCCCATTAATGACATTTTTATCCCTTGGGGTTCTCCCACCATTTAAATCATGGATCTGGCTTGACTAGAGGCACACATGCATTGTATTTGAGTGTTTGCGGGAATTTTGGACCATTTATGTCTGCCTAGAGCCACTCTCACTCCTCCATGAACTCCACCATGCCACTCTACCATCATTTATGACCAAGCATTCCTAACTAACATTCACATAGACATTCATGAATGTTTGGGGTGTTTTGGGAGCCTATTGGTCCACCTATGGGAGTTTTCAGGTCCAATGTAAGCCTACCACTTGTATTCCACCAATTTTCCTCCAAAGGATAATGATTTTCTCCTAATTTAATATAGTCATGTTCCAGACATATTTACATGTTGGAATGAAATAGAAAAATTAGTTATTGACACCATGTATATGTGTTAAATTTTCCTCTTTTTACTGCTTTCTTCATGTATTGTCAAATTCTTTTGTTATGAGGATAAAATTAGCTTCTATATCCTGCTGTGAATCAGAATTTCATAGGGATCCACATCAAAACCTATGAAGTCCTCAAGAGAGATATTGTATTTAAATATTATTAATCTCAAACCATTTTCATTTTATCCCTAAACTAGTACATAATGAACTTTGGAATAGGAAATATGAATAGACATCATTAACCTTTAAGGTAACCTCATTATGACTTGGGGGGCATATATAAGATTAAATTTATATGATATGACTCCAAGGGGAGAATCTATGGGGTCAAATGTTATGCACCTAACCCTTAAAATTGAATAATAAATCAGAGTACAGGCAATGTACAACAAATGTAAATGTGGAGCACAACTTTAAAGTAAACAAGAGAGATGAATTACACAATAACTCCATAAATAATAGGATAACTACATCCAAGATTAACTCAAAAAGAAAGGTGAGTAGTTTTCCAAGAAACAATCCCTTAATAAAGCACTCTGATTAAAGAGGTTCACAAATTGACCAAGAAATAATAGCAAAGGAAAATCCCCCCTTTGAGTGGTATCAAGACACCTCTTGTGCCCATGATCATGCCCATTCACAAGAGGCTTAGGAGGATGACCACCTGGAAAATGTCACTTGAGCAAAATCATGAAAAGGGGGGGCTTTATGGCAGAGACTACGACCCGCTTGTGGAATATCTCCCTCTCTTGGTCACTAGTACCAAATTCATCATGCTACTATGTAATGTCCCTTTTTAATATTTTTTATCAAAATGACCAATTTTCACTTTTTTCCCTATTTCGACCTTTGACTAGTTTTGATGTCCACGTCTCCGGATTGACCCAAATGCTCCAAAATATTCTGAGAAGGTACATGAATGATATTAAGACTTGAATATGATGTTAAAGGATGATTTATTACCCTCCAAATAATTCTTCAAACGTGTTTAATATTCTGGCCAAGGTAGGAGTTTTCATTAGCAAATTGGGGTTCCAATTCCCCTAGGGTAAATGCTGAAAAATGGCTTTCCAAATGCTCCAAAAACCACTCTAATTGATGAAATGAGGTAAAGGATGTTTAAGTTAAATTATTAATGTTTCATGTGTATCATTATTCGGTTTATAAAGGTTTTCATAACCCTCTCCCAAACAACTACAAAATCACTAGTTCGACCCTTGGGGAAATGGCACCAAATCTTCTCCAAATGCAAATAAACTGAGTGAGATGACTTCAAAGGCTTAAGTGATGGATATGAAAATTCAAATACTCGTCAATTTCAGTCCATTCAACATAAATATATCAGATAAACACTCTTTCATTCGAAATCATCGGCATTACAATGGAATACATCAATATAGTGAGGAAATGGTCATTGTTTGCTCATTAATAATCACTTTTACATACAACCATTTGGTATTTCTACCTGATACTTTATGAATACGAATAACATAGTATATTAATATTATTAAAATCATAAATGGATCATGATAATATCTCCCAAATAGTACAATAGCTTACCCAAAGCGCAATCCCTCCATGAGCAAGAATATGCAATAAAGACTAGAAATGGTTGAGAGAATGTGGTGCACTAGAAGCATAACATGAGATTCCTTGTAGAATAAACCTGTAAATACAAACTCCATTAAATCTCCATAAAATACCCGAATGACCTCTCCAAACATCGACTTGGATGGAAATCTTTCACCCTCGAAATTGGCTAAGGTAAGAAACTAGTCATCCACTAGCTCTCTTCATATTTCAGCCTTCAGGTATGAAATGTATCATAAATTACATAGAATATTCATCATTGGTGTCATATATTTCATATATTTTAGGGAATCTAGCCCAAGTTTCCAAGAAGCTCCCATTTGACTCTTCCTCTCCCATGTAAGTTACATTTCCTTCCAAATTAGACCTATGATGCATATGGCCAAGTGTATTAGCCTTCTAAATCATCCAAGAACATTAGGCTTCCCATGGATTTGAAATTGCAAGAGGATGATTCCATGTGGCACAGAAATTCTAGCTTGTGTGGGCTCCATAATCTCCATGTGTCTCCAAGCTCCATTTCCACTTCAATTTTCTCTTGTATTTATTTAATTAGCTCCATTATTGAATATTTATTCCATTCTAATGTTTGAACATCATTTATTAGATCCCTTATTAAAATTCCAAATGTATCCATCCAACCCAGGGAACTAGTATGATTGATGGAATTGTCCTGCTATGCAATTATCTGAATGGGCATTGGGGACATTACATACTACTACTCCATAACTTGATTTGATGAAAATGTTTGTGTTTTTTACCTCTATTGGTTTGATCAGGATCATGGGAAGCCCCATTGCTCTATATGTTAAAATATCTAGATGTGAGTAATTTGTCTTTGGATCCTTGGTTTCCCTCTAATGCTCCTCTCATCTCTCCTCTAGACACACATGCTTCTCCAATATATTAAGAACCAAGAACACTCACACGAAATTTATTTTTGGGGTTCGATGCTCCCGTATGTTGAAGGTCCTAAATGAGCAGGAAAAAGATTCTCATTCTCATCACTACAACAAAAAACTGTGAATAGCGTCCCTTTTAGCTTCGTTCTTAGGGTCCACTATCACTTTTAGTGTATTTTTCATCATTTTTTGGACAAAGTTAACGCTTTTCCACTGGATGGCACTTTTAATGGTGTTATTTACGTCCCTTTTAAAATTTGGTGCTATTTTGGACGTTAATTAGCATCCCAATTAGCGTCCCAATTAGCATCCCAATTATCGTCCCAATTAGCATCCCAATTAGCGTCCCTTTCTAAAATTTGGTGCTATTTTGGACGCTAATTAGAATCTCAATTAATGTCCCAATTAGCATCACAATTATCGTCCCAATTAGCATCCCAATTAACGTCCCCATTAGCGTCCAAAAAATTATGATAACTCCCCAGGAAGTGTGACAAAGGAGTACAAGATTAAGAATGGTTGAGGAATCCAATGCTATAGAAGTTGCAACTACAATAGATCAACCTGATAAGAAGACATTTGTGTGTCGGATCATTGGTGTCTTAACATATTTTTAAAGCTATAATATGAGATTTTATAAATGGGGATACTCGTGAGAGTAATATAGAGGCTAACAATACATAAGTTGTTTAGGGTTCTAAGGGTTTTTTATGGCCATACCTATGCTGGTTGCAAAAATTATTTTAAAAAATATAAAATATGAGTGGAGTCATTCTTTAACATAGAGTAGATATGTTCCTAAATGCAACTGCTTGCAATCCCCCCATACAGTCAACCCATGGCAAGATTCAAACTCGATAGGTGGTAGACATGCATGTGGGAAGATGGGAATTGAAAACATGGTGGTACGCCAACAAGGAATGATATTTAAATGCAAGTCATGTAAAGGGCTCTCAATGAGACTCATTGCATTGATGTTTCACATGGCATACATCCTACAAATTAATGGTGAGGTTTCTCCCCACGTGTGAAAGCATGGGAATGATATAGAAAACTTGGCAAATATTCCTACATGGTGTTGTTTCTTAATTTTATAGGCATGGGAAGAGGCTTTAAACATGATTCTTTGTATGGCTCTTGCGTTGTCTTACTAGTTGTGAATTTTTTCTCCACGGAGAAATGTAGCAAGAATGATCTCACTCAAAAATTGACAAAATGCAATAGAGAGGGCATCGGTACTAGCGGTGACAGAGATTTGTCTTATTATGAAAACCCTATTGGAAAAAATGCAGGGTACGACATAAGTAGTTTTAATGTGGGCAATGGTTTTTTTGTGGTGAAATTATTCCTACAATGGTGGACGATTGGAGCCATATGGTTCATATGGCATAGGTACAGGTTCAAAACCCCTAACAACATTTGATGATCATGGGAATTTGGAAAATATTACCAAGGTTGCTCCAAAGGATGAAACACATGACAGAGGAAACGATGTGCATAAACTCAGGGTGAACATACTCCTATATTCAAGTTCTCAGACTATCTTCGATGTGCTATACCAGGTCATAATCCTTCCCTGCTTTTGTTTTTTGAATTATTGTTCATGAGTGGATTTATTTTATATTTGCGAATTTTTATGTTTCTAATTGTAAGTTGTATTAGAGATTCATAGTTCAAACATAATCACTTGCAACATGAGTCAAAATTAACACCCCAAAATTACACAAGATGAATTCTTGGCCCAACCAAAGTATTTCTTGCATGATATCATTTTTTAGAATTTCCCATAAACCATCTATTGAGAGAAAATCTTCTTGCCTATGTTCAACGTTTTCCCTCTTTGTAGAGGTTACCCTTGAATGTTGAATTAAAGTCATTGATTTCCAATTGGGATTATGTTCCAAAATCGAAGCATTAATGCAAGGGTTGTTTCATTTATTTTCTTTTTTATTTCTTACTTCACTCTGATTCCCCACCTAGTCCCTTTGAGAACGATAGAAGGGTAGTTAGTTGAACGCCCTTGAAGTGCTTCACAATGGACATTGGATATTACTATCCTACAAATATCCAAGGGGTATTTGGGGAGTGTCACTTGAGGTTAAAGTAGCTTGACCTATTGGGAATGATTAGTGTCATTATTTAGCTTAACTTTATCAATATTTTTGGTCGGGGCGATCTTGTAACTTCTCACTCTCAATGGCATGATGATGTACTTCCATTTCTATCCACCAGGTTGGCTATTGATCCTTTTTACGCTTTTTTTTATCAAATCCTTCGAGTGGGTATCCTTAAAATTCCACTTGTGACAAGAAATAGCCAAGTGACTAGTCCCAACACAATATCTACACTTGAAAGCCACTTGCTCATAGTCCAACATTTGGCACCAAATATTACCTTCCACATTCCAAAGAATTTTCTTTGGAAGACCAAAACTCAGATCCACCTTGAAACACAAATCCTTGTATATGTAGTTTTAGGGATTAAAATGGTTTATGAGTAGATTGAAATAATTTTTCACAATCACTCCTCAATAGTATAATGGGAGTTTGTTTTCTAGAAAAGTAGAGAAAGGTTCAAAATCCTCTCCCAAACTAGGAGATACAATTTTAAGGCTTTAAACAATATTTCATAATCCTCTACAAATTTTCATAGGAACTTCTCAATAGAACCATCAAGGGAGTTGCATTATTGAAATTTAATGAGAGGCTTGTAATCCTCACCCACATTGGGATTGAATATAAAACCTTTATGTAGGGACCAAAGGATTCATTCCAAGGCCACTAAAACAATCTATTGATCCCCTAGATATGGGGGCTATTGTCTAGTTTCTTTTTTTTATCAAGAACTTCTGAAAATCCTTAATGAAGAATAATTTGGCACATGGATGGATGAAGGAATCAATTAAAAATAATCTTATAGTATCTTAATATCCAATAATGATGATTGATATACTTTGGCCAAAAATTATTCAAGCAACAAGTTAGTTCATGGGAGCTGACATTGTATTTCTTAGGATTGACCACTAGAGGGTTGAGATTGGTGGTTGGAGCCTTGAGATCACCTTCTATATTATAAACCTACAATAGTGAGGAATATTAATGGAGTTGTACAACAATGTCTCTAAACATGGGATGATCCCTCTCGTTTCAAGAAGAGGTGCTTCAGACACCTGGCTTCATCAAAGCCTCCATGATACTAAGCTAGGTTTCCCCGTTCCAAGGGTTGGGAAACATACACAGGTTGAGAGGAACCTAGTACAAGGAGACGATATTGTAGAGCCTGTCCCTTTATGTTAGGTGAGCGATGAGGAAAATGATCCTTCCCCCAAAGGGTTACAAGATAACCCTAAAGGTGCATGAATGAGGTCATGGTGTAATAATTAGAGTTGCAACATGTGAATATAAAGGATTATAAGAATATGAGTAGAGAGTTCTATTCCTTCGTGTTCGACATTCAAGCTTCCCAAGATCCTAGGAATGAGTGGGAGGAGAGGAATTGGTGAAGGTCTCTATGAGTAAAGTTTAACTATCATACAACATTTCATACAAGATGTGGGTTCAAAATATCCTAGGGTAATACCACAACAATATAAACAAGGAACGAACATGTGCATATTTTGATGGTGCTTCTCAAGCCAACCCTTTGATAGTCATGTATGCGAGATTTTATATTAAGTGACTCAGCTGATTTCGATTATTATGAAATGTACTTTTAAGCACATGTTGAAATTCACATAATTTGCATTTTGTTTTATTTTAAAAAATTGTAACAATTAATTTTACAATATATAAATTTGATAGCATTATATTTACACTAAATGTATCATGAATTATATTTTCATGGTTTCTTCCTTACTTTTTTAAAACATAAATATCATTAAAATATTGTTATTTAAAATTTATTTTTAAGTTTTTAAAAATAAAATATATATATTTGTATTTAATAATATATATGTTATTTTCATATATATATATACTAAAATTTCTTTGATACATTTTAAAAATATAAATATCATTAAATATTATTATTTTAAATTTTAAAAATAAAATTTATATTTATAATTAATAATTTAATAATATATATATTTGTATTTATCAAATTTAAAAAGAAAAATAAATGTAATGCCTCCCAATAATTTTCCCACTATACTCAAACTAAAATCCCTTCAATTTTTCCCTCTTGATCAAGAAAGAAAAGCCTCGACACAGTGAGTGTTTCTTCAATGGACTCTACATCATAAGATGGAACTAGCCCTAGCACTGAATCTAGCGCTAGATATGGATCTGATCAAGACAGGAATGTAACAGGTTTTGGAGTCTCCCCCTGAACTAAGTTGGCCTCTGCTCGTATGAATCTATATAGGTCTCGCTCTCTGGCTCTCCACCTGGAAGTTGTTTTGGGCAAAATGTTGTCTTTAAAAAATAAAAGGAAAAGGAAAATTTAACTTAGTCCATGACGTTGCTTTCATCTTCAAAGGGTTTTTATTTCATTTTTTATTTTGAAGGGGTACTTCCTTAGCCCTATGTTGTTGCGCTAAAATTAGGTGGGTTTTGATTATAGGAAGGGAACCAAGAGGGATTAAAGCTCTGCTCTGTGGCTAGTATGCATCCAGACACCATGGAAAAATTACAGTTGTTCCATAGAGATACAGTTCTCATCAAGGTATGCATTGGTATTGGTAATTCTTGGCCTTATGGGATTCGATCTTTGGTTTATTTGTGATATTTTGTTCTAATTTGCACAACTGGGGTGGAATATGTTTTTAGGGAAAGAAGAGAAAGGACACGATTTGTATCGCTCTCTCCCATGAGACGTGCAAAGAGCCCAGGATTAAAATGAACAAGGTCGTGCGTTTGAATCTGAGGGTTCGGCTCGGTGATGTTTTTTCAGTGCACTAGTGCCCTGATGTAAAGTATGGCAAACATCTGCATGTCCTGCCTATTGATGATTCCATTGAGGGCGTTACTGGGAATTTCTGTGTTTTCCCTATTTGATATATTTCCCTATTTGATATATTTCTGTGTTTTCTCTTGTTAAATGAATGAATATTTTTGTATTTTTGAAATTTTCCTCTGAATTCTACGTTTCCAAGGTTTTCTTCTTTTATTAGGATCTTTCACCTCCATAAAAATTAGCTCAATGTTAAGTTTGGACCAAACCAGGAATTTGTCATATGTTTTTTTAGAAGTGAAAAATCATAATTTTAATCAATATAGATTAAAATTATAGATGCATGAACAACATTGGAAAAACTAATCCCACGCATTCAGTCAAAAGGATATTCTTGTCCACCAGAATTTTTCAATTTATTTCAAGTGAAAAGTATTCCATACTGTCTAGTGGAAGGAGCTGTGTTGTCCAACCAAAAACTACTTGAAAGATAGCACTAAAATTTGTCCACAAAAAAGTGAAAAAGATTCCAAAAATTCTGCAGCTGCTCTATCGAAGAAAAAAACTACCTGTAATCATTCAAAAAAACTATATGAATGATAGCGCTGAGATATTCCATAGCACGGGCCTGAAAATTAGCACTGAACCTGATATTCCAAAGTGGTTGTCCACCAAAAGAGTGGAAAGGATTTCAAACTATCTATAGCTGCTCTGTCCATTGCCGGTGATCATTTGAAAAACTAACTGAAAGATAGCGTTGTTATTCCATACATCGGGCCATAATAAGTGTTCTTAATTTTCTTTCGTGAGAAGTAATCATAACTGCCTGCTACTTCAGGTTTGTCTAAGGAAATGCCTACAATCGTTCAAAAATTGCCTTTAATATTTTGATGATCCCGAGATTCCAATTTTCATCTACAGATAAGGAGTGTGATGAATTACTGAGTCTACTCCTGAATGTCTTTCCACTATTTCCAGAGTGCCTTTTGGAAGTTGAATTCCTTCTTTGGATAGTACATCTGCTTTGGACTTTCTTTCTTTGTAAACGTGAGCAAAATATTTTTTGTGAAAGTATTTACCAGTATGAGTGTCTCATGTAAAAGAGGATTGATGAGACAACTATGCATCTGGAACTCTCCATACCTCCATTGGATAACAAGTAATGAGTCTTTATAAACTTGTAATGCAAAAATGCTAAAATCAGCTGCTAACCACAAAACCAAACGCAAGTACCAAAGCTCAGAAAGGTTGTTGGAGTTCACCTCCTGCTTTAAAATGGATGACATGTTTATCACAGAGGAAGATAATGCCTCCAGCACATCCGAACTGAACATTGTGTTAGTATGCATCATCAGAAAAATCCCATGGTTGTGGTTACAACTGATTTTACCACACATGGTAAATCACACATTTATGGCCTTCCCTGTCCCTCTATAGACTCTTTGGACCCCATGAGCCATTTTTTTACCTTTGATGTTTCCAAGATCATCCCTAAAAACACATGTTATTTTCCATACACGACTTTTTAACCCTTTCTTGCGGATATGACCCTTAAACCCACGTACATTGGGATGTGTGCAAAAGGCCAAATATTTTTGGAGTTTTCCTTGATGTGGATCTGATTCACTTGTCTCTTGGCCTTCCATATGCCTTGAGATCACTCGGATTTGACCTTCCATTACCCCATTGAAGCACTATATAAGGAACCCTTTGGATACATTGAAAGGGAAGGAATTAAAGAGAAAGAAAACTATAGTCCATTGTTGTCATAGCTTATACTTGAGTCTACATCCCTTTGTCCCTTGGAGCACTTTGTGTTCTTCCCAATCTTTCCTTTGCTTGTGAGCTTGCTATTGAGAGATGGAGGATTGAGGTGGTGGAGGCCCAAGTGGAGGACTCAGTTTCTCTGGTTTGCAGACGTGCCGACAGAGGTTGTCATTCTTGTAATCTATGATTTATATTATTAGAAATATATTTTTCTGTCTAATGATGTGCATTTAAATGAATATTGAATCCATGGATGCTTTGAATTGCTTATACATTATTGATTATATATGCTAGAGTAGGTCTAACACCATTATATAGCATGCTTGTCTTGTTTTCTGATTGTTGAGAGAGCAAATTGTTAACACAAGTGGGATTGGAAAAGCTCAACGGGGATCTACATCAACCATCCAGAATAAGGTATGTTTCGAGATCCTTTAGTGTTAGATGTTTTATTTCTTTAGCATATTGGGAAGGGATTGATTTCTACGATTACTCTGTCTGTTGTGGTACCCTAAGCCATAGGAAGTTTTCTCCATAACAATTGTCCTTTATCTATGCAGTCCAATTGCATCTTGTGCACTTTCTTTATCCTCAGCAATGGTTTGAAAGAGATAGCAATGTTAATGCTTCGAGTTGCAACAGCCAAAGGAGGAAGCCTCTTATCATCGAAAATGATTGTTCCTTTCCAACTAGATACCACATGAAACCATTGGCGATAGGGCTTTGTGATTCCTTGTTCCTATATGAAACGACCAATTTTTTGAACTTTCCTCTATGGATTGATTGCCTTATATGGGCTCAATATCAAGGATTGATTTCCTTAAATCGGCTCAATCTCAAGGATTGATTCAGCCTCTTTGTGTATTTTTATTAGCCGAGGACTTTTCATAGCTCCCTTAGCTCCCCCTTATTCTGGATGGCACCACGGATTAGAATTCCCCCATGAAAAGATGGACAACTCAGCTTTGGTGTGGGATTGTTGGAACTGGTGAATTGATTACATAAAGTTAGAAATTCAGAAATATTATGGGGGGTGGGTGAACATTTGTATCCTCTTTCTTAGCCTATTTGCATTTAATTAAGGTACAACCTACTCCAACCCACCTGTTAACTTGACCTTGAACTGTTGCCTCACGAAACTTAGTTATTGAACGAGATACTTGCTTAGGCACTTAGACCAATTGTATTTACTTTCTCAGCTAGTTAGATGATGCTACCATTGTGGTGGATCATGTAGTGTGGGAACTTCCCTATAGATTTTATACAAGCAGAAGACTCCAGAGATTGTACGAGTGAGCTTGGATGGGTGGGCTCACTGACCTTAACTTACTCATTGCCCCATTTTATTTACCAATATTAGTGCGGAAACTATTGATCTTATTGGGGAGGGTGGGCGAATCCTGGTCAGATACTCTTGATAAATTAAGGTAGCACCACACCCTATTCCCACAATCCCAGCAACCGTGGTTCAATGCTTACAGAATATACAAACTTACACACATGTCAGGATTGTATAGATGGACGTCTCTAAAAGGCGAACCCGAGATAGTTACCACTAATGAAGATATTCCCAATTAATTCCCTAGAGACCTTTCAAATTAACTTTCATAGACCAGATGGGTAACTTTGTATTGTGCTACTGGAACTGTGCATTTTTTGTAAGATTGCAATTGGGCCCAGGTGGGTGTGAACTGTTTGATTCGATAACTGAGGTGTGCCTGGGCATTAATAGAACTATAGTCATATGGTCGTAATTTTAAAAGCAGCATGATTATCCACTGGGTGATGATATCCCTGGGTAATTAGATAAAAAATCATGAACAGTAAGTACCTAAGATCATTTGGGCTGGTTGATGAAAGAACATAGTTTAATTGGGAACTGTGAGATGAGAGAACTACAGGGTTTCCACAACTTGAGATTAAAAGATTCATAAGGTTCCACTAAGTGTTATGAATGCCACGTTGGGTCGTCTCATCTATCCACACATCTAGCTGGCAAGAAAACGGTGTCAAGTTCATCATCATTTCTAGGGATAGCAATAGATCGCAGTAAGAGACCTTTGGCAAGCATCAAGTTTGATCGATAAGAAGCAGGAAAGTAGGTGTGATTCACAGTTATCTATAATTTTTTGTCGTGTTGTGGCGTACCATACCATTCCCGTGTTGGGTGTATGTGGCTATGGTGTGATGTTTAGTGTATTCTCTAGGTTAGGTTAGCTCTAGTTTGTGGTGTACTTGGACTGTGTTTCTAGAACTTGGGGTACTTATCTCTCGTGTATGGGCGTGAAGGTGAACTCTATATTGGGTATCCAGTGATGTGTTCCTTCTCCTTTAGGTCAGTGATGGGGTCCTTTTATTCTATTGGAAACTCTACTTACTCTCTTCTAGTGTGATTTTGGACTCAATCTTCTCTCGGGTATAGTGGACTCAATCCCTTCTGGTGAACCTATATCTATCTCAACGGTGGTAAGGCCTTCTCTTCTCTTATCGTTTGTCGGTAAAATTTATCAATCAATAGGCTTGGTATGTCCACAAGCATGGCTAAATGTATTCCTTCTGGTGAAGCATGGGTAACTAAGCTCTCTCATTCGGTGTCAACTTGGGGGCAATCATCTCTTGCGTATGGAAACTTGGAATGAGTGTTATTTTCTGGCTCAAATGTAGGTGTGACTTGCATGATGATTCGTTTGGCCCTGCCCCTTCATGTGGGGGTAAATCATGGGTTCAACCCCGCTCCTTGTAAGTTTTCTCTAAGGAATTATAAGCTGGTTTGAAGGATAAGTTATCAGTGTATGTGTTAAATTGTTTTATGCTTTTGCTATTTCATTTTTAGCTATTTTTTTATTGTTTCCTGTGATCTAAAAATTATTTATGCAGTTAATTAAATTTATATATGATTTGTTTAATTGAGATTCTAAGAACAATAGTCACCTAGGTTTGGGAATTTCTACCTCCTCTTTCAATATTATTGGACTCTGGTTCCTTCATGGTCAAAGATACAACAAAACTCTGGTTCACGTTCGCATCTTTTGCAAGACTTTGGTTCGCATCCTCGTCCACCTAGCTGGCATATCCGTAAGGCTGGTGTTTGGGAATTTTGTATGCCATCCAGAGGAACAGGTTTATTGCCCCCAGGTTCCATGTTGTGTTAGGTCCGCGCGCCTATTATTTCCCAGTTTTGGGAAGTGGCCACCCTCTCTAAGTTATTGTTGGGGGTAGGGGATTTTGGATTTGGGATTCAAAGAATTTGGTTTTCAATGTGGAAGTTTGTAGGTTGTAGTTTGAGGTAGGGGAGTTGGGTCTTCTTTGTGGATGTTTCCTCTTATTGGGGCGTGATATGTCTACTTATCATTACGTGATATGAAATAAATTAATAAAGATAATTAGTCTGGATGTTTCGGTATTGGGAGTGAGTTGTTCCTTTGATTTCTTTGCATACTTCTTTTGCAAATGTACAATCAATCAGTAGATGAAAATTTGATTCTTCTTGTGAGCTACAAAAGTTGCACCACCCAACACTGTAAATTTTTTCCCTTTGTAAGATATCCCATGTTGGTATTTTTTTGTTCAATAATAGCCACATAAATATGCACACTTTTGAAGGACAAGCCTCTAGACTAATTTCCACCACCACTTGTGAGGGATTATTATCTGTTGCTCTGAAAGTGTTTGTATCCTTCTTTAGATCCTGTAGGAGTGTAAGAGTTGGAATTGTTCCTTGACTAAAACAATACATTTTCTTTAGTAATCAGTCTCACCATACTATTTTTCAGAATTTTTCTATACCTACCCCATAAAACAGAATTATTGCTTGTGATTCCCAGATCTGCCCCTTTTTTCCATGTTTGATGCCTAATTGGAGAGTTTTTGTGATCTGCTACAGAGGAGAGAAAGTGACATCATTTCTCTCTTAAATGGATAATCATATGAATCATCAATCTGTAAAAATCATTACTATCAACCTACAATCAATCTCAATTCCCCACATGCCATATTATCCATCTATCAATCAATGGAGAAGCTTCTAGGAGAGCTTTCTAGAAAATGGAGGTGTTTGCCATTCTTCGTTTTGGCAACCTTATCCAATATTCAATTATCTTGGTTCTATATATTGTTTCCACATTATATTGCTACAAAGACTTGTTGATTGGATTAGACACCACAAAGTCTTGGATTCCAATGCTCTTGATAACAGGAAGACATTTTTTAATCCCCAACCACCCATCGATTTGGGGATAGCCAATTTTTCCCATTTAACCAAGGAAAGCCCTATTTTATCTTTTGTTGATGTATATGTAACTTCGGAATGTATTCTTATATGTATTTTATATATTGTAACCCGATGTTTATTTCGGGATGTTTCTATCATGTATTTGATTCATATTGTCTTGCCCCGATGTTCCGATCGGGAGGATTATTAATGTAAACAATTCTTGTCAAGTCATTAGGTAAGTCCCCACAGTTTCGGGGCACTTGGGTTATTATACACTAATTAAGGTGTAGGCTCGAGTAAGTAATTATAAGTTAATCCTACATGGTTGAGTGCACTTCAATTCAATGGAAGAATATAAATAGAGAGTGAGAGTCTCTCTATTTATCACTTGTGAATTACATCACTTGCTCTCTCAAGTGTGGCGCACCTTTGGAGAAGGAAATACTTTGGCTTGACAGAAGACAGAAGGCTGCTGTTGTGTTGGGAGGTCATCTTACTATTTTGGGATCACATCTTGTGGTGATACTATCTTAGAGGAAGTTGAGGGGTTTTCTCCATTTATGGTTTCCCCTCCTAAAATCTTTATGTCTCTTGTCTCTTGTGATGTGCTTATGTGATTGTTGTGCTTGTTATTCTCTCAGTGAAAAGATCTTAACATAATGCTAGCTTAAATGTTGAAAAACTAACATGGTATCAGAGCTAACCTGAGAAGAAGACATTGTGCAGCTACAGGGACTAGGGCTTCCTATTTTTTGGATCTTCCTCCACATATTTTCAGCAAAAGTATGCTAGGATGACTCTCCATTGAAGGGTGCATCTTTCTGTCGATGCAGAATTCAATTTCAAGCATTTTCAGTTTCGATGTGGAAATTAGGGCTTTCTACAGAAGAGGAATTTTTGAGTGAGACCAGAATAGGGTTATTCTCCTCATCAAAACTGAATTTTAGAGACCTGGATCAAGAAATTTGGTTGGGTGAAACTCCAGGAAAGTCAAACCCTAGTTTGACCCTGAGCTAGGAGAAACCCTAAATACTAAAACTGCTAAGTTTTGGTACAGTCACTATATTTTGAGATTGGAGACGTCTCAAAAGCTGAAAATGGCAGGGGCCGAATATAAAATCCTGATGAACACTGTGTCCAAATCTCAGCCTCATATTCGCTGTATTCTGGGAGATATGATCTCTCAAAGTTAGGGTTCTAGCCTCTTCCAGAAATCATCCATAAACAAGACACCTGGGGAAAATTGCAATATCTTGGGCTACAGAGGTCCAAATGGAATTCCTAAAGATGTTCTAGAAATGGAACGGACTTTAATTTCTGTGATCTGAAGATCAGACTTAGAAGATGAATCAGGGACACGTGGTAGGCCGTACAACTTCGTTGTTCTGAACAGTCTTGTAACAGGTCACCTTGGGAAAAGGATCATAAATCCTAAATGGTGAAACCAATTCTGATGAAACCTATGTTGTTGGATCAGGGACGTGCGAGGTTACCTTAGTGAGAAATTTCAAACACAGAGGAGCAGTAATTTTGGAGATATCACAGAAACAGTAACAGGAATTTCTGCAGAAGAAATCAAAAAATTAGGGCTTTCT
>LPNX011197348.1:25537-35610 GCA_001517045.1 Pseudotsuga menziesii | reverse complement strand
GTGAAGAATGCAGAAGTGGTGATGGCCACCTTGAATGGCCTCCCAGGATCGTGGAATTCATTTATTCAAGGAATGTGTTCCAGAAGGAAGTGATTACATTCCAACAGACTTCAAGAAGAAGAAGAAGCTCGATTCATAAGAAGAGAAGGGGAGATGGAAGAAACTGAAGATCAAGCTCTCATCATCCAAAGAAGATCCCTCAAGCAATGAGGAATATGAAGATCTCAACTCTTGAAGAACTTCTTATCCACCTTAGCATTTGGATAAGAAACGATGCTATCATGAATGAAGAAGACGATGAAGCTGAAGACTCAAGAAGGAGTATACCCATGAAACAAATGAAGATAAGTATTCAATTGTCATTTCATGATATTGTTTTGTTATGCATTTTTTTATATTCAGTTATTATATTATGCATGATAGGATGTTTGCATTAATGGCAGTATACTACTAATATGCATATGGGTAAGTAGCTCATGGTGCTATACAAATTCTCCATTGCTACTTATCTAGAATGAAACCTCTTTGCTGACATATTGGATTCGTGCACAATCCCAATGTTGTCCTGGTAGAGATGGAAGGCATCTAGAAAGTTTCAGTGAGATATGGACGAATCTTGGATTGGCTAAAGTAGTTGCATGATCATATATTAATGCATAAGTATTTTCCAGTATGAATATTCCTTATGAAATGTTTCTAACCATATAAATGCATTTGACTTGTAGAAAATATTGCATACATAATCGCCTACAAGCAAAGAAGAATGAAGACTTGTTCCGAAGAACAAGTGACGACATTTCAAAATGAAGAATAATATGACGAGTGCAGTGACATCATTGATGCAGAACCTTCTAGCCTCCAAGAAGAAAGGGAAGACCAGTTCAAGAAGAATGATGTCAGGGCACTGTATCGATACATGAAGAGAAGTTTGTAGTTCCATCATGCAGTAGATGGAAACATCGTGGGATACAAAGCAAGATTCGTAGCATGAGGCTTCTCACGAAAGGAAGGCCTAGACTACAAAGAGACATTTGCAACCAGTGAGAGTTGAAACACATACATGATGAGCCTGATGAAGAGCTTAACCTTTTCTACAAGGTTGAAGATGTAAGTCTATACACTAGATGATCACATACAAGATTAGTAGCATAGGAAGCTACTTGTCACTCCGGTACAGAATGTTTTCAGTGCATAGAGCATAGAAGACAAAGGGAGTATGATGCTTCGCTTCAGAGGGAGTGACTACAGAATATCTTGAGGTTCGACATGGTACAACAGGATGGGCATATTACTGATGACTCTAGGCTTTACTGAGAGTAAAGTGGATTCCAACCTTTGCTTCAAGATTGAAGGTAGAAGACCAGTGATGTTCCTGTTATGTGTCGATGCACTATTGTTATAGGCATGGAGGTGTGGAAGAGTGCAGATGGAATCTTCCTTGGACAAGGGAAGTATGCAGTAGAGATCCTAAAGAGGTTCAGGATGATGAACTGCATGACCACACCTATGGCATCAAACATGAAGCTATTAATTGATGCTTCATCAGAGACGGTTGATGCTACGATGTATTGTCAAATGATTGGGTCATTGATGTACCTGACGAACACGAGACCAGACATTTGCTTTGCTGTGAACACCTTGAGCCAGTACTTGACAGATCCGAGAAGTGTTCACTTGATTGCTGCAAAGCATATTCTGAGGTACCTGAAGGGTACAATTGATTACGGGCTCAAGTATGATGCGAATCAGAAGATTAACCTGGAGGGTTATGTTGATTCAGATTGGGCAGGCAGTGCCATCGACAGGAAGAGTACTTTGGGATGTTGCTTCAGTATGGGATCAGGTGTGATCTCTTGGTTTAGCAGGAAGCAATCCTGTGTGGAACTGAGTACAGCTGAAGCAGAGTATGTCGCAGCTTGTTCAGCTAGTTGTGAGGCAGTATGGCTGCGGAATCTACTGTCTGATATATTTGATCTCCAGTTGGATGCTACCTGTATACATTGTGACAACCAGATTTGCGTGAAGTTGTCAAAGAATCCAGTGTTCCATGACAGGTCGAAGCATATTGAGATCAAATATCACTATATCAGGGATATGGTGCAGAGAGGAGCAGTGAAGCTCCTGTATGTTACGACGGAGGAACAGATAGCTGATGTATTGACAAAGCCATTGGCTAGGATGAAGTTTGAGTACTTCAAAGAGAGACTTGGTGTTCTCCAGATTGAGGCTTCCTCCCAGAGACAGTGATGAGATCCAGAGCCATTCTGACGAGCAGGTCAGATGTAAGGGCTGATCCATTCTGTCATGGTGAGAGGATTCAGTTCCTTCCATGTCAGATATGAGTGCTATAGATCCATAGCCATTCTGATGAGCAGGTCAGATGTAAGGGTTGATCCATTTTGTCATGGTGAGAGGATTCAGTTCCTTCCATGTCAGATATGAGTGCTGAGATTGAGAGCCATTCTGACGAGTAGGTCAGATGTAAGGGCTGTGCCATTCTGTTCATGGCTAAAGGATTTAGTTCCTTCCATGTCATATGTAAGTGCAGAAATCTCTCCTCATTGTGGGTGAGAGTCTTCCATCATTGTGGCGGAGGTGGCTCCTGCCTGGATGGGATTGTGCCATTCTGACGAGCAGGTCAGATGTAATGGCAGTACCATTCTGTTCATGGCTAAAGGATTTAGTTCCTTCCATGTCAGATGTAAGTGCATAAATCTCTCCTCATTGTGGGTGAGAGCCTTCCATCATTGTGGCGGAGGTGGCTCCTACCTGGATGGGATTGTGCCATTCTGACGAGCAGGTCAGATGTAAGGGCAGTGCCATTCTGTTCATGGCTAAAGGATTTAGTTCCTTCCATGTCAGATGTAAGTGTAGAAATCTCTCCTCATTGTGGGTGAGAGTCTTCCATCATTGTGGCGGAGGTGGCTCCTGCCTGGATGGGATTGTGCCATTTCGACATGGTGAGAGGATTGGTTCCTTCCATGGTCGGATGTAAGGGCAGTGACATGGTGAGAGGATTAGGTTCCTTCCATGGTCTGGATGCCACATATGGTATGAAAAAGGACCAGCCCTGTGATGCCACATCTGGTATGAAAAAGGACTAGACCTGTGATGCCTCATCTAGTATGAAAAAGGACTAGCTTTGGGAAGACACATCTAGTATGAAAAAGGACTAGCTCTGTGTGGATGCCACATCTAGTATGAAAAAGGACCAGCCCTGTGATGCCACATCTGGTATGAAAAAGGACTAGACCTGTGATGCCTCATCTAGTATGAAAAAGGACTAGCTCTGGGAAGACACATCTAGTATGAAAAAGGACTAGCTCTGTGTGGATGCCACATCCAGCATGAAAAAGGGCTGGCTCTGTGAAGACTCATCTAGTATGAAAAAGGACTAGCTCTGAGTAGATGGTACATCCAGCATGAAAAAGGGCTGTCTCTGTAGAACTTCCTATGACGAGATAGTATACATATGATGATGACCAGTGGAGATCCAGATCCAGTTATGATGACTCCGAGAGATCCAGATCGAGTGATGATCTAGATCCAGCAGTGATGATCCAGATCGAGAGATGATCCAGATCCAGTCCAGTGATGTTGATCCAGATCGAGTGATGATCTAGATCCAGTGATGCCATTTTATGATGATCCATATCCAAATGACTTGAAGACGAAGATGAATTGAAGATGAAGATGACTCAAAGACGAAGATGATCCAGTTAATGCAGAGATGAAGACCAGTGCTGAAAATTGTGTCGAAAGAATACCTTCCTAGTTAAGAGGGAGTGTTGATGTATATGTAACTTCGGAATGTATTCTTATATGTATTTTATATATTGTAACCCGATGTTTATTCCGGGATGTTTCTATCATGTATTTGATTCATATTGTCTTACCCCGATGTTCCGATCGGGAGGATTATTAATGTAAAGAAGTCTTGTCAAGTCATTAGGTAATTCCCCACAGTTTCGGGGCACTTGGGTTATTATACACTAATTAAGGTGTAGGCTCGAGTAAGTAATTATAAGTTAATCCTACATGGTTGAGTGCACTTCAAGTCAATGGAAGAATATAAATAGAGAGTGAGAGTCTCTCTATTTATCACTTGTGAATTACATCACTTGCTCTCTCAAGTGTGGCGCACCTTTGGAGAAGGAAATACTTTGGCTTGACAGAAGATAGAAGGCTGCTGTTGTGTTGGGAGGTCATCTTATTGTTTTGGGATCACATCTTGTGGTGATACTATCTTAGAGGAAGTTGAGGGGTTTTCTCCATTTATGGTTTCCCCTCCTAAAATATTTGTGTCTCTTGTCTCTTGTGATGTGCTTATGTGATTGCTGTGCTTGTTATTCTCTCAGTGAAAAGATATTAACATAATGCTAGCTTAAATGTTGAAAAACTAACATCTTTGTCTCATGACCCGATAAATTTAAAATCCTGACATATAATACATCGTCAAAGCTTATAAGGTTGACATAAGAAGAGCCAATATCCTCCTTGATAGATCCATCTATTCCAAATATCTATCCTTTTTTTAATTTGGAAATTAGCCACTGCCAGTCCCAAATTTTATAGTTATTTTTCTTTGAAAAAAAATCCAAGATAATTTGAGATTTTGATCCATCATTGATTGATGGGGAAGAACAGTTACAAGAAGGATATTTTCTGCCACTTAGCTTGTAAGAATAATTGGAGGATTTCTCCATATTAATCACCATTCTTGTGGCAGACCAAAAAAGGGTGATGTGATCTCGCAAATACTTCATGTCTTGCTATTCCCTAGCAATGAAGACTAGTATATCATCTAAAAAAGGAATATGTGTTAGAAAATATACATTATCAATTTTTATACCTTGAAAGTGGCCTTCGTGGTGTGCTTTCTTATTCAATCGATTGAGGCCTTCAACTACCAATAGAAAGAGCATAGGTGGCAGCGGACATCCTAGTCGAAGTTCTCTTCCAGGAGTGAAAAAGTGAGTAGCTAATTTGTTTAATAAAATAGGATAAGAGACTGTGGATATACAACTCATCACCCATGAATTGAAAGAAACACAGAATCCCAACTGTATAAGAATTATTTGAAGAAAAAACCAACTAACTCTGTCAAAATCCTTGGAGAGGTCGATCTTTATCACCATGGATTTGAATTTTTAGATTTAATTGTATTCAAAACTTCTTGAGCAACCCCAACTGCTTCATGAATTTTTATCCTCTCTAATAATTTGAATTTATTCTCTGATACAAATATAGTGTTAAAGAGGAAGGGTTTCAATCTGTTGGCTATGACTTTATAGATATAGTTACATAAAGAGATAAGTTAGTGTTGTTCAAAAGGCGATGGTTTGTCACTCTTTGGAATGATAGAAATACATGTAGAAAATTGAATGTTAGCAGAATCTAACTACAGCTTCTTGATTATTCAATAACCAATCTAAGATATTCTCCCATGAAGTTGAAAGCATCCTAGAAAGAACTCAACTGGCATGTCATCGGGTCTCGGTATTTTTCCTTACTAGAAGTCCTGGAGGATACGAAATAGTTCCTCTTAGTTTACCTCCTTTATTAATTCTTTATTATGTTCAATGCCCACAAAGCTTGGGAAGATGGATGGTACTTGGAGTACTTCAGCAATAGTTTCCCTTCTGTCCTCAGAGAATTTTTTGAAATAATTTGATCCTGGTTCAGCTAGCTGCTAGACCTTTCTGTCTAGAAAATATAGAACCATCCTCTTGTCCTATGTTCTTGAATGTATTGTGCAGTTTGCTTAACTTAGAGAAATTATCTAAGTATTTTTTATTTTCATCTCCTGCTTGAAGCCAAAGTGCTCAGTTTTTCAACTTCCAAATCTTCTCTTTGTCTACTAAAATATTTCACTTTCGATTTTTTGATAAGATTTCCTCCTTTGATGTTCCTAATAGGTATTCAAATCCATCATTGTTATACAATGCTTCCAGATTGTCTTCTATCTCATTTAAAAGCTTATCATCCCTTTGAAGTTTCTCTCTACCCCATATAAATGAGGCTCCTTTGTCCCTTTTCAGGTTTCTTTCAAATTGAACAGCAACAATATCTCTTAAATTTCTATCCAATGGATGCCAAACATCCCTTATAGCCTTGAAACATTCACCTTATTTTTTAGTAAAATCCAGATCTGAAAATTTGCCATTAAAAGTCTGATTTATGCTTTATATTATTACTGTAGCATTTTATTTTGCAAGCTTAAATGTTGTGGATGATAAATGTTACATATTCTATAAGAAGTTCCTTCTAAACCATCCAAGGAAAATCATCATAAGGATTGAACAACTAGTGCTACATTCAACAACATACACTACAATTGTTTGTCGAAGTCACAAACCAAATTACTTACAGTCCGTTACAGCCCAGTGTATGCAAAAATGTTTGTAAAAACATTTACTCGATCTCTACAATGAACAGGGAAGAAATCAAACTTCTAGAGAGTGTTAACTCTACAGTAGAGATATATTCATAGAGTTAAGAGTAATTGCATGAATCCCGAAACCCTTCCAGACCACTTAAACAGTCAGTGCGATAAGAGGGAAATGTGAACATAGCAGTACGTTCATTAGAAAGATTCAAATTTAGTTGTTAGAAAGAGTCATTTTGATGTCTTACCAATTGCAGGGAGTCCTTCGACCCCTGGATTGACCAATGGAAATCAGTGTGATGGTGTTTCACCTCATAATATGAAACATGAAACAGGTCACAAAATCAACTCCTGAGGACTTGCCTCAGAGGAATTGGAAAGAGAAACTCCGTTAAGCATCAAGTGCTATTTCTGATAAAGCTTCATGTACTATGCTATTTACCAACTACTAAAAGTTCCTCTTTCATCTAAATTACTTCCAAGAGATTGTACCCATATCTGGGGAGAAACCATGTTCAGAACAACCACAAAAGTAGAAATTTTGAAAGAAAGAAAAAATACAACATAAATACAACATGCAATCACTACGTTCATTTGTGACCAGAATAAAGGCCATATGCAAAGCAATTGACCCTATTGTAAATATCATTTAAACTATAGCAATCCTACGATGATTTCCTTTTAAATTAGCCTTAGCTCAATTTTGACAAACAATTTAGCAAGTATCTTCAACTCCAAGTTTTATTTGCATAATTGTTGAATATATTCACAAATAGGACAAGCCCTTCACAGAAAATGAACAAACCATGATGCCTCCAACCTTAGGTTCATAGTTACCTTTGACCGCCAAAAGGTTCGAGTGGACAATTTATATCTTTCTTCAGTTGTCAGTAATTGGTATGAGTGAAGTTACTTGATATCCATGGCCCCAATAAGTAATTCCAGGTAATAAATACCAACTAAAAACTAAAAAGAGAACAAATTTATTTTCTTTCAATAAACGATTAAGAGAGATATACAGAACTTTGAATAAAATTGTGGACTTCTAGCAATATCATTTTCAACCTTTCGTTAAAATCAAGGTAACAGAGAAACTACAATCCAATCACCCACTTGATTAGTAATCAAGTTTTCAATAGTTTCTCAGAATTTTCTGCACAAGCCCACAGTTAATAAGAAATCTCACTGAAGAATCGTGTTTAACTACAGTAGAAATCAATCAAAGATTCAAATCCAATCATATAAACCATAAACTTAAACAAACAATGCCAATTGAAATGAACACCTAATGTTTTCCTTGCTAGTTTTCCACGTCTAGGGCCAGGCCTTGTGGGTCCTCAATTCAAGACCTAATTTTTTTTTATAAAGCTCCATGCGTGGATGAACATAAAGCATCCAGGGCAGGTTCCAAATCAAGTTAAAAATCCCAAAGCGCTTGTCACGTCATGTGGGTATGTGGATTTAATGGGGCATACTGGGAATATGGGGAATGTTGGGTACCGCCTTTCTTGGCATATGGGTTATTGTTTTCAGCTGCATTATATATGATATTATACCAATTGTTTTAGCTTCTCAAAAAAGGTGATCATAAGTAAGATGTGCATGGATTCCCAAAAAACAAAGAATATGTTTCCCATTGGTTCCAAAACCTAAAATAAGCCATCAAATCCTGGCATGTCCTACGAGTGAGTACTGACCTCAAGTGAAAAATAGCAAAGGCCTTAAGAAAGATCATGGGTAGTCTGGGTTAGAGAAGTTTAACCAAGGGAAATAAAGATAGATCAACCCTTAACAGCAAACCTTGACCATAAATATAGATCAAATAAAAACATTGAAAGAAAACCTTGATATTGATATATCAAAGTTCAAGAGCATATCTTGATGTAACGAGTGGCCAAACCTTGAGCAGGAATGGGGTTTACGCTATCCATTACGTGTTTAGGGTATTTTAATTTTTTCATTAAACAATAATATTTTGTGGGATCAATGGGTCATAGAAGCACTGGAAGTTGTGGGATCCATTTGAAAATTTCAGAAATTTTATTATAATTTTTCACAGGATCCGTTTCATGAGACCAAGATACGATTCCTTCTATAGGGGATCCATTTCAATGGTGGATCTTCCTCGGATACATATAGGATCAATGGATCTGCGGATCCTACACACCGTGGTGGTGGATTTGGTAACACAAGAACACAGTTAGAAATATTTAGGATGGTGTAAGAAGGGAAACTTTTCTGGAAACAATGAATGACATGGGTCTGATTTATCATATAGTCAAGAGCACACTCTGAGCACTAGAAACTGTACCTTGTTCAAGAAAGAGAGGAAGGACTGAGTTAACTCTTGGATGAGGTAGGCACATATTTGGTTGGTTAATACAAATGTTATGCTCAAAATGGTCATTGGATGATGGTTTTGTTGTAGCTTGGATGCTTTGTGTAACTATGATTGCAAATGCTAAAATTCTTTGTCTCATGGTTGCCACCTATGTAACTACATTTGATGAATTTCTTCCAAAACAATTAAAATTTGTTGAATGTGAAGGAAAGTTGATTGCACAAATTGAATTTCAAAATGTTGGCAAATTTCAAATATTAATTGTAATTGTACACTACTACATTTCAATCCAAAATCCGACGGTGCGTGGATTTCTCTTTTTAAACTTACAAAAAATCACAAGGATACAATTTTTTTTTGTAAATGTGGCCAGAAGCGTCGGTTACGCGAGGGCTATTCTCATAACTGTCGCTTAAGCGACGGCGCATTAGGAAGTGTCTCTTAAGCGACGGCGCTGACAACAACCAATTTTCACTCCTCGTGAATCGAGCTCTCTCCTTTTTGTTAGGGTGGAGGTAACTTTGCAGAAGAAAAGAATGCGGACTCAATGCTTTGCAAAATATTTTGTTGACAACAACCATTTTTCACTCACCTCTTCATTGTTGAGTGAATCAAGTTCTCTCCTTTGTGTGAGGGTGGTGAATGCCCTCTCAACTGTTGCGTGAAATGAAGAATTCTAGTTGGAGACTTGCATGAGGTTCTCAACTTTTGCATCTCTGTGTGAGGCTCTTAGTTTTTTGCATCTCCACTGTAATCTCCCTCAATTGAAACACTACTCCTTTTAAGGAGGAAACCTTGATACGCTTGCTGCAACGTAAAGGATATTGAAGCACTGAGATTGATATTCGTATCTGTTGGGCTGAGATAGGGCAATATCCCCCATCGGATAGTAAGCTCTACTGTTGCTTTCATAACTACACAGTCTTGAAAATTAATGCTTTCATGTCCATGGAATTGGCGTGGAAGGACGAAGCCAATGTGTAGGAGAGACGTAGATCTCGAGCCACATTGGTCTGGCCTGAAGAAGATAACTTAGATAACGGACTTAGGGCTTGTTCCGATGTGTCTTGCTGATTGCTCTCTTGAACATGGAGTTGGTTGAGTGTCGAGGGTTACCTTGAACCCTAAGTTGGTGTGAACTTTGTGTTAAGACTGCATGGAGAATCCCTTGACTTTATTTACAGAGATACCCTTCCAGATTTAGAGGAACATGCAGATTTAGGAGAGATTTCTGATCCATCCCCTTGCTTTAGGAGAGTTGGGGTTGTGGTTTCTGCTATTCAAGGCCCCAGATTGCACTATATTCACATCCCTAAATCAAACTTGGGTCAACAATTTGGGAAA
>LPNX011197348.1:0-25253 GCA_001517045.1 Pseudotsuga menziesii | reverse complement strand
AGATGCTGAAATATCATCAATAGAATGACAGGGATGTATCATTTCTTTTACTGCTCTCAACCATCAACTTATGCCTTTTTTGACACCTCTGACACATGATGATGTTGGCATTGCTACATTTTGAACTCCCTGTTGATCCATTCTTTGACATGTGGGTACATGATATAAGTATTTTGATTTGACACAGCTGCAAGACTTCAGTTCCATCACAGAGTCGGCTCTCATGATTACTTGAAGATTTGGCCTGACCTCTGCAGGCCAGGTGGCCATATGCCCTTTCAACTTTATGTGGTGTTCTCCCTCGGCCTTAGTGCCCTATACATACATACATATCCTATAATTATTTTACACTTAGTGTTGTATTTGGGATTGCTACATTTTTACATTCTTAATAGTTTGAGAATGCATTTGTCATATTCAGGCCTCTTCCTGTGTTATTGTTTGATTTTTTCTTCCTAACAGTGGCTTGCATGCAGGACGAATTCCATTTGCATATTTAGAGGATATTCAAATGAGATTTATGAAGACATATGGCCGAGTGGCTCACAATGCACTTGCTTATGCAATGAATGATGATTTTTCTAGAGTTCTTCATCAGCAGATGGAATATTTCTCTAGCAACCCCAATGCAGACACCTTAACCCGTGTTAGGGGGGAAATGAATGAGGCAAGTGCTTCCTTTCTTCTCTTTATGAATTTATCCCTTGGGTTCCTTCAAGTTTGCCACTGAGGCTGTTTGGTAAATGGAAATATTTGTTAATGCTATTGAAATTTTTAGTGAAAAGCTCTATAATAGATTTATTTGCTAGAAGTGACCCAATATGTTGGGCATCTGACATTGGGTTTATTATTTTGCTAATTGAATTTGGAAAAATTAACTAAAAATCTGTCAGTTTAAGAATTCAAGTGAAGTGCTTTATTCAGGAGTGTAGTCAACAGTGAAAAATGGTAACATTTGTTCAAATGCGTATCAGTTGGAGATTTGGCTGTCTCACATCAGATTGGTTTGGAAGGAGACATTTTTATTCTGTATCTAGATAATAGATTCATATCTTGTGTGTAGAAATCAATATATGACTGTTGTGATCATTACTATGATGCAACTCTAATTAGATTTTATTTGTAAGTTTGTGGAAATTGTTGACTGAATGATTTTCCTTAGCCTTTGCTTGTCTATTTTTATACTTGAAGGATCTTATTAATTGCAACATTTTGTGGCAAAATTCTAGATAAGGTTGATTGTTATACAAACTATCCTGCGCTCGTAGCAAGAAATTGCAGTAGTTAGAAGTTAGAACAGAAACATCCAATTCATGCTTTAAGCTTCCATGATCTCATGGTCATCATTTTGGCATCTTTTTGGATTGAAGCCATACTAATTTACTTGATTGCAATAAAGAGATATGTTTTTCCTTGAAGGCACTGTTAGATATCATTTTATTTCAAAATGTAAGGATGAACAATCAGGAAACCTACTTTAAGTTACATTGAAGACATATGATCATCAAAAATTCTTAAAATAATGTTACACCTACAGCTTCCACAAACTTTCTTGAAATATATTTATATTAATGTTGCAAATATTATTTCACCTACAGCTTCCACAAACTTTCTTGAAATATATTAATATTAATGTTGCAAATATTGTTTCAGGGAATCTATGGTCGAGTGTCTGCAAAGAAACTTATCGGAAATATTGACAAGCATAAACTTAACCCTGAAAACTTGGAAAAATCGGGCAAATTGAAGATATTGTAACACTGATTTATATACATGAAACAAATTCCCTTTTTACCACCCAAAGTAGACTTGCAAGAACAAGTGCAGCAAAATTATGTTTACCAAACAATTGATTTAATGGCCTCATCTATAATGCTTAACTACAGTGGCTTCAAATAGACTGTTTCCATAGCATTAGTATCAACTGGGTTGTTGCAGTCTCAATAATTGTGCATAAGTTGAATTTGACCTAACATATTAAGGAGAATCTGAGCTGCATTGACTGGAGCCTCAGTAGCTGCATGGGTGATGGAAAAATTACCCTTCATAGTCATTTTGGAATCTCCTTGAATTAGCAATGTGGAGACACTTATGTTGAAAGCTAGCTTCAGCACTCTTTTTTTCATGGAAATTGGAAAATGTCTTCTGGGAAACCCTCCAGGTGCTTCTTCACATTCTGTGAATGGCACCTAGGGTAGGTGTTGCTGCAGTACATGTACCCCTAACCCAGAGGGACTCTACCAGGATTGAACCCATTGACCTCTTAGTGATCTTTTCCTTGAAATTGGTCAGTTGAAAATCATAACACTAATTATTGTGTAGAATTCATGTGGATAGTGCATGTGTTAAAGAGAATATTTTTCTTTTTCGACCCTTTGTAAGTAATGGATTTCTCATAGTTTCCCTCTTAACGTGTGCTTTGGTTCTAAATGTCTTATCAAGTATCTCTAATTAATGCTATTACTTGGCGGTAAAACATTTCTCACAAAAATTCTGTTTTTCATAGGCCAGTGGATCCTAATAAGAAGGAAAAATATATGAACGGAGACACAGCATTAGCTAATGTGCACATTTTAAGCATATTCATTTATTGTGCCGATTTGAGAAGTTGGAACATAAAATTCATCATAATTGGAAAACTGAGAACTTTATATGATTTTTCTTTGACTTCTCCAACTTATGTTAAGTAAGGAGATATAATTCTTTCCCCCTTAAAAATATAGGTACACACAGTTATGGTTGAAAACATAGAAAAAGTCCTAGAAAGAGGGGACAGAATTGAACTACTGGTTTGTTTATACTTATAGTATAAATACCCTCATTTTTTGTATGGTTTGATTTGGAAGCCTATATTTTGACAAGCCACCCTAATTGCCTTACTGTTCTTGAAATGCACTACAAAATTCTAGATCAGCACTATGATTACTACCATATGTGCATTGTACAAGAGCAGTCATAATCAATGTGAGCAAGCTTGTTATGATGTATGCATTTGTATTTGATTCTGGTTTAAAATAGGAAATTAGGACTTCATGGGAAAGAGTGTTATTTTCTATATTGAGACAACTTAAGAGTTTCATATGATTAAATGCTTGGTATAGGTACGACACATCAAATTTGGGTCTGTCAAGATGGGATAATCACCTTGACGTGGAAAATGACAAAGAGAGAATGATATTGCAGGTATGTTTGATCCCTTGTTTGTTTGCTTGTTTTAGACTTTATGGGTATGCTATAATTTAGCACATCTGATGATTTTGATAGAAACTTTGCTGTCCATGAAATTTTGCTTGGATAATTACTTACCGTCATGGAAAGGATGTCACTACTGAGCAGGTTCATTGCAATCCTCATAAGTTTCCAGTTTCTGATGAAGGTATCAAAACCACTGATTTCAATCTCTCTAAGGTGAGAATCAGATCCTTTAAAATAATTCTGGTCATTGTAACCTGTTCTTGACCATGGGTGATTAGTGGAATTGTTAAAACTGTAATAGGTTCATGAAAGGCTTGCTTGCATAGTTGCCATGGAGAAAGAAAATTATGAGCTATGATAGTGACAAAAATTGTTCTTTGCACGTCTACTTGGGTTTTTTCAACATTGGTAACACTGGTAAACCTTAGTCTGTCTTCTTTGATACTGCAATTTTCAATTACCGTATTTAATTTCTCAATGAATCACGTCGTATAATTTTTCCCTATAACGAGAAATTTCTTGAAATTCTGAGACTAATCCAAACTTGAAAATCATTTGTTCTGATTCTTAAAACAAAATCATCAACAAAGTTTGGCTAGTAGCCTAGTACTGCCATTTGTTCTACATTATGGCAGCTAGACCAGTAATGATCATTTGGAAGAAAAGGAACAGAGTGCTTAAAGGCATTTTTATGTTGACTTACATCTGTACATATATAATATAAGGATATAGGGAATGCAATATAATTGTTTTGGTGTCTATGCCCCACTAATGAGTTCTAATAGGACCTGGTTCTAGCCTAAAGTGTTAGATATGTCTTGAACGGGGAGAACTTCCCTCTCCATAATATATATAATATGTGCAAGAGATTTTAAAAGTATAGAAACAAGAGAGATATAGCAGGTGGTCATTCCAGAGAAAGACTTCTTTAACCCAGTCCAAGCAAGAATCTTGTAATAAGTTTACAAGATTCACAATCTAAGAATTTTAAGAATATAATTCCAGTCAAAGAAAACAGTGAACTACCTACTCACAAGCTCTTTAAAAAAACATGAGCTATGAGTTTGCTGGAATATTAAGGATAGAGGTTCCCAAATACCAGTTGACATATATTAACATCAAATATATGCACATCCTCTTTATAATTAGATGATGAGAGACTGTTGTCAATGAGGAGGCTTTATTAATTTGAAGTCTTGAATTGCCAAGCAGCCAACATATGCCTTAACAACCATATAACTAGACTGCTGAAGGTATTGATACATGGAAATTATACAATTACTATTCTATTTTTTCATCACCCCTATAGATTGGTATCAGTCTTTAGTTCCATGTCCTATTGAGCTTTCTTTTGGCCATTAGTTGGATATTAAAAAATTATACTATCCTATCTTATGACATTTCCAGTCAATGGTGGCGTGTAAAAAAATTCAATAATTCCTAGGTAGCTACTAACAATATCATGGTTTCAACTCTCCCACGGGTTGCTTTGCAAAAACAAATACAAAGCAAATTGGACCACTAGCAAAAACAACTATGAAGCAAATTGAATACAAATTTCATAAAGCAAACTATCTCACGGTGGCCATAGGTATATGCTCCACAGTTGGTGAAAGTCGACTGCAATGCCTAGTTCCTCTTGACAACACAAATAAATTAGCCAGTTGAGAGATTGGGCATTTCAGATTGAAACAACGAGTTATTCTCATGGGTTTTTTGTTATATCCCAAGAGTCAATTCTAATCTCTATTTGTGTTGGATAGATTGAACATACATTCAATAAGATTGACCTCTGCATAGACATTAAAATAAAGCAATATATAAACAGGCAAGAAGTAAAGAAGGCACTTCATGCAAACACTAGACTATATTGGGAACCCTGCTCTTGGTATGTCTTATAGTATTTGTATATTTGTTTGCTTTTGTATTTTGGCATAGGCATTTTCTATTTCATTACTATGCAATAAATATGCACATCAAGAATGATATATCAAGGGGCCAAAGGACCACTACAGAAATTCCTCCTCCCATAAGACAGTCCATGGCATCCTTGTGGCCCTAAACCAGCAGCAGAGGTTATAGTTCACGCTCACAGCACTCAACAATAGGCTCACAATTCACCCTACAACAATCCAATAAGGTCATGGCTTAGCTTTGCAGCCCATAAGGAGGTCACGCCCAGCTTAACTGTCCAACAAGAGATCATGGCTTAGCTTGGCAGTCCATACAAAGGTCACGCCCAATCTTTAGTAGCCCAGTTTTCTCTTTGGATTTTGCTCAACTTACAGGGTAATATTTATTTTTCAAGAGCCTATTGGGTCAGTCAAAGAAGCACACATGGAGCTAATTTGCTGTGCATCAACCAAAATATAGTTGGACCCAATTTGAGATGAGTTCAAAAACTGTTATGCATTTGATATTTACCGACTGTCCACTACATCTCCATTTGTAACCTTCATCTATGTGCATTTTTATCTTCATGCAGGTGTTCATAGGATAAATTGTTCTCAAGTTGCACTTAACAAAATTGCTCAAATTTTTCACATTAAACTCCCCAATGATTAATGATTCCCCAGATCATGTTGTGGTCCTTTTGGGAAGCTTCTTGCTTGTGAAAGAATGCAGTGTTTCGGTCACCTTCTTGTAGCCAGATCACCCTACTTTTCATATGCCTATGAGCCCCTTCCCAAAGCCAAATGTGTGCTCTGTTCCTTTTCCAATGCAGAGATTTTCTCTGTCTCGTCTAGAGTAGGATTGGTGTGGCAGGCCTTTCATGCAAGTTGAAGAGCTGTTGTTCTATTGGTTGTAGCTTAGCCTCTGAGTCCTTGAGATTCTCCTGGATTCATGTTTTTGAAATTCTCTTAACAGTGACCAAGTTCTTTTGGAGTTATTTCAATGGTTAACAAGACATAAGATATATCATGTAAAAATCTATGTAGCAAATGGAAGGGTGGAATCCTATATTTGGTTCTTATAATTATGTGCATTTTTGTATTCTGCTTATATTCTCTCTGCTAAATTTGCAGGGCATCCTTAAGAGGTATTTAGGTTTCAAGAGCTTTCAAATCAATAAACATGTCAAAAGAAGAGCCCATTTATCCTTCATCAATTGCATTTGAAAAACTTTGCAAAGAAGCAATTGAAATGAAATCAAAGATGACATATCCATGATTCAGAGCAGTGATAAATATGAGGTTAGTACCTTTCGGAATAATTTCTTTCTGTGAGTCTATACTGCTTTCAGTGTTCCCTAAATATGTTTATGTACCTATGTTCAGGACATGAAGATACCCTCTCTAGAAGTTCGACAAAGATCAAGTGAAGTTGGCATTGAAGACAGTTTGGTGGACTTGAAGGATGATGATAGCTTGACAAAGTTGACAGTGGAAGAACTGCGTGCAATGATGAGGTTAGCAACAGGAGAAAGATTGTTTTGATCTTCTAAAAGGGGTTAATGATTTATTTGTAATAAACCATCTTATTCTTATTCTCAGTTTCACTATAAATTTCATTAGATTTGAGTTTAAACTCTTTATAAGCCCAATATATGAATTAATCTCGGTTAAATAATGTATTCCCATTGGTATTCTATTTTTTCTGTAACACAAAAACTATGTGTTTAGTGTGCACTTGGCTCTG
Source organism: Pseudotsuga menziesii (assembly GCA_001517045.1). NCBI lineage: Eukaryota > Viridiplantae > Streptophyta > Pinopsida > Pinales > Pinaceae > Pseudotsuga > Pseudotsuga menziesii. Next base: position 18,419 of record LPNX011197348.1, on the reverse strand, counting down.
CTATCATGTTTTTTCAGTGTAGCCATTTAGGCACTCGTTAAATGTAAACTTAACCTTCATGCTAATTGTGAGTTCTATTCTCAAAAATGAATTTCACTGGCGTTGTTCATTTGACTGAGAAAATCATGTTCTTGTTTGTTTACAGCCTGGGCCAAGAGACTTCCTTATTCAGTGTTTCATTAAGCGGGACAGAGCTACATCTACCTATTATTTGTATTTGGGTTTGAATGCAAGTAAGTTCTTGACATTCTTCTTTCAATTTGGGTTTGACTACATGTAAGTTCTTGACATTCTGCTTTCAATTCATACGTTGTGTTGGTTTTTTCTATCTTTCTAGTTTCAGTAGAGAGTCTTATCGGATATGTAACATCCTATTCTGATGTTTGTGTTTTTACTAATTGGAGGCTTTTGACAGAGCTATAAACAATATAAGAAAGGTTATAGTTTTCCTAAACCCAATTGTGTTGTCTATGCCATCAAAAACTGGGCTGTATTTTGTGAGAGAGTTGAAAATTGAAAGGCCTATTTGAGATTCTTGGTTAGCCACAAAATTAAAAAGTAGAGGCTATTTCAGACACTTTATGGGATCAATTTTGAGTGATAAAGTAAGGAAGTGAGCATTAGAGAAACATCTTTTTCCATCAAATCTCTTATTCTGTATCAACTGTATCTGAATTCATCTGTGCAATTTTTGTTGAAAAATTTTAAGTGAAATGGGTGCCTAGAGCAGTACCTTTTTATTTGCATTAAATAGATTTTTGGGGAAGCAATATGGAGATTGTATTTCTGCAAGGAGCCAGTAGCTGTTGAGAATATTATGATATTTACTTATTCCCTGGTCCAACCTAGACTCAGTTTTTGCATAAAAGCGAATGAAGTAATTCCTGGATTTATCAAATTTTAGCTCATAAAGGCGTGCTGCTTTTTATATTTAATTATGTATTTTAACATATGTATCATATTGGATCCAGTAGAATATTTCTATCTTCCATTGTATTTTATTTGCATTTGAAGGGTCACACGTGTTTTACAGCATAGTACGGTTAAGCTATGGTACATATTAAGCACATTGTTAGGTGTTAGTATTCACTTTTCAAATGAATAACAATGTGGATAGTTGATTATATGGTTAGAGATTTATTCTGCAGTTATATTTAGTAGCATAGCCTACTTGTTTAATCCAAGTTACCCTTGTTACATGCATGGCTGTTACACACATGGCCTCTGTGGACCGCCAAACCATAGAGAGAACATGGGCACCTAATAAGTGCAGAGTTACAGTTAAGCCCTGAGCGTATCCAGCTTAAAGCAAAAGGATCACAAAGCATTTGTGTTTCCCCATTTATGTGGTCCTGTGTGGCCGTTGCATACATGGCCTCTGTGGACTGCCAAACCATAGAGAGAACATGGGCACCTAATAAGTGCAGAATTACACTTAAGCCCTGACTGTAACTAGCTCAAAGAAAAAGGATCACAAATCATTTGTGTTTCTCCATTTATATGGCCCTGTGTGGTTATGCTGAGTGATTCTTACTCGTTAAAAGCTTGGGTGTACCACTATATTCAATAATTTTGCGGTATGTTGTGTGAAATATATTGAATATCATGTTGTGGTGTTATAAACAAGGGTAGTACTGAACCTATTACTTACATAGGTTTCATTTTGTCTGAATGATTGTTGATCTTACTTTCCAAGCCTTAATATAGGAAGAGGATAGTTAAAGTTGTTGAACTTTCCATGCTTGTCACGCGACTACTCTTTTTTAGAACAGACTATGTAACAAAAAATTAAAGGCAAATCATTTAACGGAAATAATACATGCCTTAGTTACTTGATCTATGGTCTTGATATTGGAGTTCAAATACAAATGGAAACACTGTAGATTTGACCTTCAAATATGTCTTTGCAGCACTTTCTGAGAGTGGAAAAATTCTTCTTGTTGCTCGGAAATTCAGGAGACCCACATGCACAAATTATATTATTTCCCTTCATGCTAAGGACATGTCAAGAGGAAGTAACAGATACATTGGAAAGCTGAGGTGAGTGAATTTGGAAAGCTGGGCTGCAAGTATTTTTTTTTTTTTAATTTCAAAACCGTCGGTTAAGCGACGGATGCAGGGAATTTTTTTTTTTATATTGACAACCGTCGCTTAAACGACGGATACAACTGTCGCTTTACCGACGATTCCAGTCTATAGCCCTCGCTTAACCGATGGCATGAAGGTTATTTTTTTTTTTTAAATTGACTACCGTCGCTTATCCGACAGCCATTCTGTCGCTTAACCAACGGCCTGAAGGTTATTTTCTTAAAAAAAATTCACTACTGTCGAAGAAATTCTATCGCTTAACCGACGCTTTACATTTAACCGACGGTAAACTTAGGTGTCGCTTAACCGACGGATTGGAAAGATGTCAGATAACCGACGATACACCACCGATGCTTAAAAAAAATCATAGTGTCGTACATGCGACAGGGAAGTGTCGAAAGTCCAACAATACTACCGTCGGATTTTTGGTCGAAATGTAGTAGTGGTAAGAAGAAAAAGAGTTAATTAGAAAAACTTGGGTCAAATATTTTGTGCATTTGACATGTTTTTAATAGATTTGAAATTTAAACAATTATATTTGTTTTTTATTTGGAATATGAAATTATAAAAAAAACATATTTCTTCTTTTCAAACATAATTACAAATTTTATGACTTTTTTACATTGACCAATTTTTCCTTAATTTTATTTTCGCCAATTTTGAACCAGTTGACTAGGTTGCCACTAATTCTGATGCAAAATTAGAGAACTTCAACTCAAACATGGTCACATACATTTGAAGCCTAAAGAGTAGCATAGTCTTATCAAGCCTTATATGTATGGAGACTTTAATTCTTCCACTAATGTTACGAATGATTGTCTTATCATAGAGTGCTTTGTACAATGCAGATTCTATTATTACAATACTGTAATGCAATAGACAATTTTACATTAATTTAACTTCTTATTATGAAGACAATCATTCACACCTCGTATGCGAGTGATTTAGTATGAATTTAATTAAAGACAATTTTATTCCCACAAGAATAGTGCAAAATGAACCATTTAAATGTTGTCAATTTCATCCAAAAGTAGATAATGGCAGGGGGTTTAGAACTGCCCTTAAAAGTCACTTTTTTTGGCGGGGGGGCAGGGGGGGGGAGGGTAGAACTCCCCCCAAAAGTCACTTTTGATCTCTTTTAGAACCACCCTCGAAAGTCACTTTTTGGGGCGGTTTTGATCTCTTCTAGAACCATCGCTAAAAGTCAAAACTTTTAGCGTCGGTGATATTAGGGGCAGTTTTGTAAAGACCGCCTCCAAATCCAAAACTACCCCCAAAAGTGACTTTTGGAGGCGGAAGACAACCACCCCTAAAAGTCAAATTTTGTGTAGTGTGCAAACATAATCTATGTTTTTGCAAGGGTTAGAAGGTCCACTAACATTCTAGAATACAAACTAATATTCAAAAGGAGGGTATCTTTAGTCATCATTGTTGTCTCCTTGAGGCTATTTAGTGTAGTGAAAGTTGTACTTTAACATCAAACACTCATGAAAGAGAAGTGATGTAGAAATACATATTAATTGAGTTAATTGATACAGTTTGCTAGCATCTTTTCATTGTGGTTTAATTACTTACTCTACATGACCATCCCTAACTACCAATACTAACTGTTATCCATTAACTTGATTGGTCATTAACACTCATGATATTTATTACACATTAATACATAATATATCATGGATCCTAATATATTATTGAGCGTCACTTATTCTAGCACCTCGTCTTAACACAAAATACAATTTTTTAACTCCCCTCAATATAAAATCCATAGCAACTTACTCAATAACTAAGAATAATTACAAAATTTGAAGGGAATTCTTGTTCAGTCTTCAATAATGCAACACTTCTTTGGTTCTTAATATCTAAACTCTACATTCTGTTGTATGATGTGGGTTGTGTTGGTAAAGAAATGTATGCAATGTCATATCAACCAAGTTTTGCATTGGGACATCAAAGCTAGTTTCTTGATTTTATCAATCTTTTTCTTCTCTTTCTTTCATTATGAGATATGATTATTGAAACAAGTATTTGAAAATGGAATTTTATGATTTAAATATGATATTATCTGCCAATTGATAATAATGGGATTCTAAATATTATGGATTTTTTCATGATAAGATCTTTCTGTAGTGACCAAAATGGAAACATGACCAATAAAGTAACCACATTGTGTGACCTATTTTATGATCACAGTCAATTTTGTCTATATTATGAATGCTTTCTTGTTTACAATGCAAAATCTAGATGGAACTTATTTAGAGTGTTGATTTTGCCTTCTAATGTTATGTGTATCATCCCTGGAGCTTCCATTTCTAGCTTCCATTTCTAGCTTCTTTGTTTCTTTATGTTAGAAACACATTAGAGGAAATTTCAACTCAAAATGGGTCTTTTAACTCTAATTAAAATTTCATGTCATAATGTGTTAGCCAATGAAATTGCTTTAAATTTGAAATACCGTATAGGTCTTAAACACTTTTTTAATATAAGTTTGGGGATAGGTATCATAAAAAAACTATTTTTTTGTTTTTATTTTCGACATATCTCCCTGTGTTTTTACTCAAATTTCGATCAGGAGAGCTCGTTGGATGCGGAATTAAATTCCACATAGAGTACCCACTTGGCATACTTTTGGCAAACCTCGCTAACCCAAAAAAAATAAATACCTTAAAAACATGATGATGATGTGAGTACCCACTCAGCATACTTTTGGCAAACCCCACTACCCCAAAAATACGAAGTACCTGAAAAAATGTGATGATGACATCATCATCACATTTTTTTAGGTATTTATTGTTTTTGGGGTAGCGAGGTCTGCCAAAAGTATGCTGAGTGGGTACTCATTGTATGAGGAATTTAATTTCGCATCCAACGAGCTATCCTGGTCGAAATTTGAGTAAAAACAGAGGGAGATATGTCGAAAATACAAACAAAAAGGTAGTTTTTCTTTTCTTCCTCCAAAATTAATAAATATTATTTTAACTATTATTTTATTAATTTTTTTAGGAGGTCCATTTTGAGTTGAAATTTCCTCTAATGACAAGCTCGCTGCCATCGAGTATTCCTCTGACATGGAAGGTTTTGAGTTCATATTAAAATGGATGTTGTTCATAGTCCTTAGGCAGTTATACCCATTTCCAACATCTGCATAATGACTATAGAGTATAGTCCTATGCCTTGTCATGATTGTAGTTTGTTAAGTATATCTGATTCTATTCCTTCTCCCAATGTTTCAAGTCATGCCTAGTTTTCCAAATATAAAGATAAAAATATAGCCTCATTTTATACTCTATGGCCCCATGAATGTAGATCTCCCAGTGAAAGCACTGCAACATCACCCTTGGAAACGAATAAACATTATGAATTAGAATCACAATATATCCTAACCATTTGTCCTTGTGGATATTCATTAGCTTCATGGAAAAAGGAACTTTGCTCATCCCATGGTGGATAAGATCCATGTGAAGCACCAACTATTGGGTTTATCATCCTCTTTTGATTCTCCTTATTGCTCCACTTATACATGGCTCTAAGATGATCATGCTTATCTACTATATCCTTGGCATCCACACCAAGACAATTGTTGTTGATAGGTCTCATATAGTGGTACACTTACGGTTTCTAGGGAATAGTGATTTTTGCAATCCCATTAAGCCAATTTCTTGAGTTTTTTTCAAAATTCCTAGAAAAGGTTTATGGATTTCATAACCTGTTTTGTCATATATTGTGAACTTATACAATCTATCATCATTTTTCGACCATTAAGTACTCAAAGTTGTGTATTGATATTTTTTACCACTATAAAGGACTTTATAAGTTAGGTTCCTAAAGTTTTAAAGGGTGTTAGCTCAATGGAAGAGCACCTACTGTGACAAGCAGGAGGTTGGTGGTTGGATTCCTCCATGCCCTAATGATTTATAATATCAGTTACAAATAAATAAATTAGTAAGCAACAAATAAGAGATAAGTGACTGAACAATGGGAGATAAGTGACTAAACAAAATGACCAAAAATAGTATATAAAACTACTAAAAATGACTAAATTAGTGACCAAAAAATGAGAGATGTGAAACTAGGCATTAAAAGGGATGCAACACATAGCGCTAATGATAAAGCCAAACATGGCATTGATATGGTAGCAAAATAAGACGTTACTTTGGATGAAAAACATGACACTACATAGGAAGCAAAATATGGTGCAACGATAGAAGAAATATTTGGCATCATTTTGGTAGGAAAACACGATGCAAAAATGGAAGCAAAAATTGGTGCAAATTTGGAAGCAAAAATTGGCACATATTTGGAAGTAAAACATGGTGCAAAATTGGATGCTAAAGTGGTAGAAAAAATGGATGCTAATTTGGATGCTAACATGGTGCTATTAAGGATGCAAATATGGCGCTAATGGGGATGTCATTTAAGAAGCAAAAGAGGACACTCGCTAGGAAGAAAAATAAGACGTTATTTAGGAAGCAAACCTTGACGTTGTTTAGGAAGCAAAGTTGGACGTTATTCTGGAAGCAAAAAATAGACGCTATTTTGGATGTCATAAAGGATGCTATCTAGGAAGCAAAAAAAGACGTTTTTTGAGACGCTTTAATTTTTGTCCATTTAGCGTCCCATTTAGCATCTAGTTTGACCACTCAATGTAAAAAAAAAAAATTACACTGAAAAGGGACGCTAAATGGGATGCTAATTCCAGGATTTGTTGTAGTGCATCCATTCTCAAGGGTGGTATCTCCCCCAACTCAATGTCGTCTAAACAACATGGAGGAAAGAATCCTTAATAATTATGCTCGCCCACATGCTACCACTCTGATTGTTGATATGGGGTGAGAATCGGGCTCCACTTGTCCATGAGAAACGCAATTTATCAAGTCCATAACCGTAATTTGGTATATCAAGTATGTGCTTAGAAGATCTCTTATGGACAATGTTGAGAGTATTGGGCTAGAAGAGAACCAAAATGTCAACCTTGTATAATGCATGGACAAAATTGAGTGATGGATGCATTATATGTCCAAAGCCCAATTGGATTTGTATAACAAAACAATGTTACAAAATATACTGTAAAAGCTACTATTTTGTACACCACTAGATACTCGATGAAATATTGTGAAATATACTATTTAGTATTCAAACATTGCATAAGCTAAAATAGACAGTTACAAAATTTTCTAAAAGTCAGTCTGTAGTGTTTAATATTTTATAGTTATAAGTCCAAATATACAGAGCCACACATTAAAATTGCAGTAAAGGAGGTCTTGAAGATTTGGTATAATTGAAGAAAGTTTAAACTATGCTTCCTTGAATATTATCAAGACTTTTTCTTCGGTGTGTCATATCTGGGATTCGACCAGGTCCAAAATCTCATCGATCATCAGATCCCCATTGTCAAGGCTGGGAACCTCTCCAAATTTGGGACATTATTGTTCTCTAGAGTTTTGGTATCAAGAAATCGATCTATCACATCTCTCCCTGCCTCTTCTTCTAAATAGAATCTTTCAAGAATATCCACTTCTTCCTCAACCTTATTCTATATTTCATTATACATTTGCGAGTGCATGGATTGATATACTGACATCGATCTAGACATTTGCTTGTTGATATAATTTTAATATGGAAAATACACAAACCTGTTTGTATAACCAGCAAGGAGATTCAGGTAAATATGACAGCAAGAAGGTATGCCAGTAACATGGAGCATCCAACGTCATGTATCTGGAACCTAAGAAACGTAGACTCGAGAATTAATTTATATAGATTTATATATTAATATGGAACTCTACAGTTGTGTTTAATATTTCACATACCTTGGTGAAGGCCATATTGATAAGTTCTCCCATTATCATAAAATCATCGTTTGTCACTAACTAAATATCCTTTTAAAGCTCCTCCTATTTTAGCAGGAGAAGCCTCTGAACCAATAGATAGAATGTGTCAATATAACCATTGAACCCACATGTTAAGTAGGTTAATTGTCATCCCAAGTAAACCATGTCCACCATTCTCTGATTTTTGGGTATAATAGTCAAAGAATCCGGCTATATAGACCACTCAAAGTTTCTAAAGATCCCAACACAAAATGCAGATTCACACTGCAAATGAAATGGTTTAGTTTAGTATTGGTTTTGATAGCTTCAATTAGCTAATGAACCTGCATTGTAATGTGTGAAAAAAGATCCAGTTGAATAATTGTAACATATTTCATCAATTTCTATCAAATTCTATTGAATTCTCTAGAACAAGGAGAAATTATTGAGATTGGTAGGTTGCTGCCATGAATTTTCGTAAATGCCTTAAGTGATTTATTAGGTAGTTTTTTAATTGAAGTAATAGAATTTTTTATCCTGTCATGGATTTTTAGGTCTCATATTATTTGTAAACAAATGAGGAACAAGCAAGTATTGCATAAGAAATGCAATAGAATAGAACATGAACATTTATGGCAATAACAAAATTATTTACTGATCAAGAATGCTCGAAATAGAGGTTGGATAAGGGGTATTAAGATCACATCCTCTATGGAACTTACTCATCTTCTCTTTATGGATGATGTGATTCTCTTTGGGATGGTGACCCTTGAAGAATGGCAGGCCTTTGGTGATTTAGGGGACTTATTTTGTTATGCTTCAGAATGTGTATCAGTGTGGGGAAATATTCTTTCCTGTTTAGTGAAATGGATGAGGAGGCGCTTAATAGCATATCCAGGATTTTTTCCTACAAAATGGACCCCATTATGGTCAGATTTAAGTATTTGGGTCACAAACTCAAACCTCTTGGATATGGCATTAAGGATGGAATTGGATTTTAAAGAATTTTGAGAAGAAAATAAGTAACTAGTATTATATATTGCTCTCTCTAGGTGGTAGAATTACTCTCATTAGAGAAGTCCTAACAAGTATGCCTATGTTCTGATTTGCTCTTGATCATGTGCCCTAATCTATACTCAACAGACTCCGATGGTTTATCTTTACTTTTCTTTGGGGAATCAATTCTAGTAATCATCATATGGATCTAGCCAACTGGAAGACCCTCTCTAGGCCACTGGAGTATGGGGGTTGGGACATCAAACAACTATAATGGTTATGCACAGCTTTGAGATTGAAAATTTTTTGGTTGCCACTAAAAGGTAGAGGCATTTGGAATCAGGTCATTAAGAAAATTTATCTTAAAGACCTATCTGTTGAGGACTGGTTGAGGAACAAAATATTCTCAGTCATGAGAACTTCTTATTTCTAGAATGGATTTATAAAAACCCTTACATGGATCACTAGATGTTTAGGATGGAAATTGGGGGATGGTCTTAGCATCAAGTTGGGTGTAGATCCAATCATTGGATTGGAATCCTTTCATATCCTTTCTAATGACCTTAGAGATTATTGAAGTGATTATGGACTCCACACTCTACATGATGCGCAAAGTTTGGGTCTTGACCAGTCTCATCAGACAGGCATACTGGATATCAGTTGAAGACCTATAACTTCATGGCAGGTGGAAAGTTGAATGGGATTGTTACATTAGAGATATTATGCAAGGGGGTATTAGATTGTCTAAGTAAAAGGATATGCTATTGTGGATGCACAATCCTAAGAATGGTGTGGTTACAACCATCTTAGCATATGACCTGCTTGTATCACCTTTGCTTCCTCTGGTCAATTCATGAACCATGTCAAGGATATGGGGATGCTCTATACCCTTAAAGATTAAATGTTTTCTCTAGCTTGCAATCAAGAATAGAATATTTACTTGGGGTAACCTTAAAAGAAAAGGATGGCATGACCCAAATAGATGCTTCTTATGACTGGGCAATGAAGAGTCTGTCAATCATCGTTTTTGGGATTGTCCATACACCGGTAACATCTTGGATTGGTTTAGTAAAAAATTGGATATGTGTATCTGTGGTCTAATTGTTCTCTCATGCTTAATCTTGAAGACTGGTTTCATAGTGATTTGGGAAATTACCATCTGACTTTATTCATTGTTTGGAGTATTTGGAATAATCGTAACATCACTATCATTGAAGAAAGGATTGCAACTTCCTCGTCTACTTGTCAACATGTTATGTCTCTTCTAAATACGTATCTCGTCACTGGAAAAAGTAAAAAAGTAATACTAGTTGGTCCTGAATCAGTTCTTAAGTATCCAATCGGATTCTTTGATGGAGATGCAGCATGTTCAATCTGGGGAGATGGCATAGATATAGCCATCAGTCTTGTGCATTCATTTAGTCTAAAGCTGGAATGTGTTCATAGTACAAAAACCAAGGAAGAATTGCTGGCATTTCGGGTCTTGCTCTACTTTACTGAAGCTATTGGTCTTCCTTCCCTCCATATCTTTGGAGACTCATCAATGGTGATCAATTGGGATAATAACAAAGCATCCCTCACTACTTTAGACTTGGTTTGCTCGTGTGACAATATCACTTTGTTGAAAAACTCTTTCCTCTCACTAGACTTTCAGCATGTATATAGAGAGCACAACATGAGGGAAGATGTCCTATCCAAGGAGGCTCTTTCCTTGGCCTCGGGCCACTTTTCCTTCATGGAATGCTATGAAAAGGATTATATTGGGGGAGGTAAATTACAGCTCTTTTAGAACTTCTGTTGGAGCTTGGTCTCCTTATTTTTCTTCAGTTTTTTTTATGGATCTTGGTATCCTTTATTGGGAACTATATTTCTTTTATGGAAGTGCACCACTACTTGACTTAGTCATCCCCGGAGATCCTCCTAGGATAAGAGGTCTGGATTCATCTTGTGCTCTCTATGGTTGTGTCTGACATCCTTGGAGGGAAGTAGACTTATTTAGCGCACCTACTTCTTGGAGATAGTATGGTTCTGACCCAGTTTTATTTTTTACTTATCTTCTAACAGTTGTTGGGTTGATTGTGGATTGTTGAGGTCTTAGACTGGGTACTGTTTTGTTTTTCCATATGGATATGTAACCATTTCCTTTGATTCTATATGAATATCAAGGATTAGTTGTTTTCTTCCCGAAAAAAAAAGAAGCAAAATTATTTGTACTGGCGTCAAATCCACTGAAATTATATTTTTGACTTCTTCACTTAATTTATAGAATTTACATGCTAGACATACACAACATCTTGGCTTACAAGTGCTTCAGACATACTATAGTATATAGTATATTTTCTTCATAAAATAAATCACAAAGGAGGAGCCAAAAATAATTTATAGGCATTCGAATAAATTATCTCTTAAGCAGTGAAATAAAACCAAACCAAATAAGGCCATATTTTATAAACCAGTTTCGATATTTATAGAACTTACATCCTATACATATTAAACAGATTGGTCGTGAAGTGCTTCAGACAATATTATATTGGTAACAACTACATTCATATTAATTATTGTGTTTGATAGTTCCATTGATCTATATTTTTTCACATGTGAAAGTGTTAGGCCTTAACTTACCTTTTGTGTCAAGGCCCTTCGAGAATTACATACTTTCTAGATTACACAATCCATTCATTCATTACAAATAGGTTCAACAAGAGCTAACATGTCACTTATGAGAATTGAACCTGAGTGGGGAGGGTAACAATCATTCCTCCCAACCACCCAAGCTACAACCAATGGGCATCCATTGATCTATATTTTTGTTAGATATGCATTAGGGTGCTTTCATTATTGCAGTTAAGCTAAGTAGAAAGTTCATTTTGTATTTTGTAAGCTTGCATATTGGACATGTCTTGTTCAATGCTACCCCAACACTAGTCAATTTGAATTTCAATTTGTCTCGATTTGATCATTTTTCCTTATAAGGAAAAAACTCAACGTTCATTTTTTTTTTACAAGGAAGACCGTAAAGCTTATATTACGTATATACATAATGTGTTTCCCTATAATATGTTCCTAATACAATTTTATCAATACACATTAATTAATATTAATGTAATTATTACTAATAACGTATGAATACAAAAATATATTTTAAATCATAACAAATTAATATTGTTTAAATATTTATCATTTAATAATTAATTAAAAATAATATGATTTAATTATAATATTATATGATAATATATAGATCAGATATATAAATATAAAATAATATCTCAAAATCATTTAAAAATTACTAATAAATTAATTTTATTATAATAATTAATTAAAAATAATATTATTAAATTATAATAATATATTAAATTAAAATAATATATTATAATTAATTATAAAATAATATTATTATTTTATTAATACTTTAGGGATATATCACAAAGAATGATTTTTATGTATTTATAGATATCTCCAAAGTATTAATGAAATAATATTATTAATAAATTATAATATAATTATTAATTAAAAATAATATTATTGAATTATAACATCACATTATAATATTTAAAAAGAAATTACAAAATTACAAAATATTTAAAAATGTTTTAGTATAATTAAATTTAATCATATTAATAAAATATTATTATTCAATTAATTAAAATATCTTCAAAATATTAATAAAATAATATTAGTTAATTAAACTAATATAACAAAAATAATAATTAAATTAAATTATTTATTTCAAAATATTATTATTAATTATATTTATATTGTAAATATAAATATTTAAAATAATATAGTTTAATAAAATAATAATTTTATAAATATTTAAAATGATATAGTTTAAAAATATTAATTAAAAATATATATATATTAATTTCGAAAACAATCTCATTATCATTATAATTTAATTAAAACAATTAATATATGTTGATGATACATAACGATATAATCAAAAAAATTCAAGAGTGTATTATTATAAAAAAATAATGTTTAATTAAAATATTATAATCAAAGTAATAATAAAATAATATTATTTAGTTATTTTTTAATGTTTAATTAAAATATTATAATTAAAGTAATAATAAAATAATATTATTTAGTTATACTTTTTCAAAAGAAAAAAAAATATATTTTTTTTTATCCAGGAATATACAAAAAGAACATATTTTTATAGAAAATATGCTTAAATTCCCTAGATACCAAAAAAACCATGTAATTAATGGATAGATTCCTTTCCTTTCCCAATAACTAAACCTTACATAAGTTCTTTAAAGTAGATATATCCTTCACCTTACATAAGTTCTTTAAAGTAGATTATCCTTCAGAAATTGGTACAACTCTTTTTGAGAGGTGATCCACATAGAAATATGAGAAATAGAAATGTTAATTCAAAGTCTGCACCCTTTTATGACATTTCGTAAGTTGAATCACCTATAGCTTATACCTTACCCTATCTCATTTAGTTATCACCTTTAAATTACAAAATATCTTTATAGAATCAATTCCAATTAAATTCACAAAATAGAGAAGAACCCGTAATTCAATCAATTCAACTCTAGTATTGCTAAGTTTCTCATTTCCCACTCCCCATCTATAATTTATATGATATTACTTGTCATAATGACCATTCCACTTCCACAATAGCCATTTACACTCCATAAAAATAAAAACAATTGTTGATGTTTAAGTACGTCATGTGCATAAATCTTTTTGGCATTTTTTCCTTCCCTTATTCCATGTATAAGCTATAACAAACACATTTCCTACCATGTTAATTTTTTTTTTAATTTTATTTCATCGTATCAAAATAAGCGGTCATGTCAAATATAAGTAACGACTCCATTAACGCATACATCGACTCCATTAAGCATACATTAAGGTACAATCCTAATTTACTTCAGGAATTCTTACATTACTTAATTCCGATTCATTCTATTGTTTCATAGAAGATAGTAAATACTTTAAGAGACTACTTAATAGTTCTATAAGGTCATGATTATTCCTTCGCCAAATATACATGGATCGAAGGGCTATGACCACCAAAATTTGTTAATCTTTTTATTAATTTATTCTTCAAGAAGATTACAAATCTGTAGTACATTAGTTGCAATTTATTTTCCATTTCCTCAATGTCTCTTTCATAGAGAACATTTTATATCACAAATCATCCGTATAAGACTTTCTTTTTATACATTGGACAAATAAATACACAATCTCTATATTTCATAAAGAACTTAACTATTTCACACTTAACTTAGTATCGAAATCATAAATTAATATTTTGAGCCATTATTTCAAATAAAAAAAAGTGAAAGTACACATCTTTACATAACCTTATAAAAATGATTATTAATTAGTTTACATAAACTTTGAAGTTGACTTTATAAACCTCAAAACCTTCATAACTATTTCACACTTAACTTAGTATCGAAATCATAAATTAATATTTTGAGCCATTATTTCCAATAAAAAAAAGTGAAGGGACACATCTTTACATAGCCTTATAAATATGATTATTAATTAGTTTAATCATATAAGTGAAGGGACACATCTTTACATAGCCTTATAAATATGATTATTAATTAGTTTACATAAACTTTGAAGTTGACTTTATAAACCTCAAACCTGGATTTTTTTTAAATAAAATAAACAAAAACCCCTTCAACATAGGTTTTAAACTAAGGTTCATAATTATTAAACTATATTTTAAAAGAACTCCTCAACATTTAATAAAGTAGCATAATAATAATAATAAGGCTCTCACCTTATAATAAATTAAATGTTCCTCTAAACATCACACCTTATGTCTTTAATAAAAATTAAATGTTCCTTTAAACATCACACCTTAATTCTTTAATAAAAATAAATGAGAAAAAAGAAAAACATAACTCCCTCTCTTATCACTAGAACTCGTTCTTAAGGGATTAAAGGAAAACGCCTTAAGGGATGACTTTCCCATATGGATACGCCCCTCAAGGAATCGATTAACATACAGTCAAAAATGTTTGCGTCTAGACATGGGTTGGAACAACACCACATAACCAACAAGTACAAGAATGAAAACCCTAAGTCTTCAAAGAACTCAATACAGAGACAAGAAAGAAGAGCATGCGACTATTCAACATATATATATATATATATATATATATATATATATAATGTTTAACGTATAAAGATATTCCATACCTATGTATGTAGCACAGAACATCCATTTCAACCTCGTCTCCTTAAGGTTTATTCTAACCCCCACCAATCCGAGTTCAATATTATCTTAATCCAATAACTGAACCCATGCATGTTATCAGCGCTTAATGCATTGAATAGAGTAAGGAACCTTGACTTCTCTTATTATCAATGCACATCAAAAAATAAAAAAATTTGAAATTTCTTGGCGGCTCATTTCTCGCGAGAATGAGACTGCTCAACCCCGTTGGTTCCTTTGTTTTGTCATCTTCCGTTGGTTCTCTTCTGTCGCTGAACAATGAGGGATGATGGCTTAGCTCTGGAACCGTCTTTACCCCATTATCTCCATGCCAAGTTATTGTTTTAAAATAAAAAGAAAAAGAAAAAGACGCCCTCCTGGCCCAGGGCTCGGCCTTCCGTTTTCATAAAATAGCTAGCACGTGTCTCTAAAAAGACTCGTGAACTCCTCCTACGAAGAAGCATCGCTAAATTGGTTAATTCGATAACTGAATGTTAATTCATGGTATGTAATATATATATATATAATGTTAAAGTATTATAAATTTATATGATATCGTTTTAATAATAATAATAATAATCTATTTTTAAGGTCAACATCAAACAAGACACCAATTTAATGTATGAGACTCCTTTGTTTATAGAAGTATACATGGTATATAATTACATATAAAAAATAAAGTTGGAATATTATAATATGGTATTCCAATAATATTTGGATTCTTCCATCATAATATAATCTTTTTAATACTATAATAATTAAATAATAACTAACTTCATTTATGTCCTTTCATTTATTTGTGTCCTTTATTAACAATTAGTTTGCTTACCACAAAGCTAATTGCATACTTTTTATCATCGTTGAATTAGATGTTCACTTTGATAAGATACACATTATATAAAATTATTTGCTTTTTAATGAACTTAAGTACATTAGATTCCATTTTTATTTATTATTTGTATAGTATCTTTTTCTTAACTATATACATGTCTATGTTAGAGAAGTATAGATATATTATATGTGTGATTTAGAACCCTTTCAACCTCATAATATTGGTTTTATATTATTAAGTATGTCATAGGAACTTAGCGCTAACAATACATTCTAACTATAGACTAACCGTTAATCATAGCATAAAAATTATAACTTAAGAAATTTACAATCAATACTTACGGTGCTTTATTGACCTTGAAATTTACCTTGTATTGTTTTGTTACCGAAGAATAGGATTAGTAGAGGGGATGTTACATAAGTTGATACTTTTGATGCAACAAAGCTAGTTATTTGGAGAATTATTTTCAAAAATTGCCTTGTTTTTCATACCAAGTTGTCCAACATATGAAAATAGGAAAAGGATAATGATTTCTTTCATTATAATTATGGTAGAGAAGGATATTAAATAAAACCCTAATTTCAGTAAACTTGGACTAATATCAGTCTAAGCGAACATGGATTTACTATGAATATCGTTTTTTAATACTTGAAATATTGGTTTCCAATATTTGATATATTGGTTTACTATACTTGATATATTGATTTCCAATAGTTGTGGTTTTAGTTTCCAGTACTGCCGATGTCAGTTTCCAATATATAAGTTGTTGGTTTCCAAAAAATGATATATCGGTTTCCAATAGGCTTATGACCATAATGTAAGGGGAACAAGAGAAGGAGCCATTGCTCTTTATTTCTTCTTAAAAAGAGGAGTCATCGATCTATGGACCAATGGTATGCTAGGATGCATGAGTTGGGTGCGAATAATTGAAATTGAAAAATCAAAATAATAGGAATTGGACAATCCACATGGGAGTTTTAACCATATTGTAGCACTTAACCATCGTGATTATCATAATTATTTTGAACCCCTTTCCACCACCCATGCTTCTAAAGAGAAGGACCTGATGACCTTTCTCATTCCCAACTCATCATTCTCATCCTCAATACAAAGAGGAGCATTGGCCCCCGAGATCGAAAAGCATGTTTATCAAAATTATTTTGAAAATTGTATTTTGTAATTTTGATAATATGTCTGTAAATCAAGTATATGTTGTAGAAAGTCGTCACGTAGATTTTAAGTGGGAACACTTTTTGGCCAAATTTGGCGATGAAAACCTTATTTTTTACTGGTGTGCTAGATAGAATCCCTTGAAACGCATATATGCCATGTGAATTTCAATTTGCAGTAAAAAACCAAATTGTAGAATATTATGTTGGCTTCCCAATGAGCATGATCTACACAAAATGTACTGTGGTCTGCATATTTTTTTGTTAATTTATTCCGCAATATACAATTATTTATTATTTTTCGAAAGTGACCCCATCTAATTCCAACATCATTTTATAGACATGTGTGTCCATCCCATCTTTTTTTCATTGTTTTGAAAAATTGAAAAACCAAAGATACCCTTTTGAAGAGGACACGTCGATGTGTGGGATATGTATTTTTAAGAAATATTTGGATGTGTATATGTTACCCTGCGGATTTTTCTTTGAGCTGCTTCGAAGTTGTTGTCTGGCTTTTTAAGTGAAAGTTTTAAGACTAATTAAAAAAAACCCGTATGAATGCCAAAACGCATGCATGATATCTCAATGGATAGAGGATTCAGTGACGAATCTATCGGTATGAACTCCGCTCAGTTGTGTGCCATGAATGGAAGGGTTTACACCCCTAGA
This sequence comes from Pseudotsuga menziesii, assembly GCA_001517045.1. Classification (NCBI taxonomy): domain Eukaryota; kingdom Viridiplantae; phylum Streptophyta; class Pinopsida; order Pinales; family Pinaceae; genus Pseudotsuga; species Pseudotsuga menziesii. The sequence goes on along the minus strand of LPNX011197348.1, from coordinate 665 downwards.
AGCCACAGAGAAACATTGATTTTCTTGTAATATGGCTAAATCTCTATTTTTTAGGCCCTCAATCAAGGTATTAGCTCGATCGAGCTTTTAGCTCGATCGAGGTCCGGATTTTTTTTTTTTAAATCATACAAAAATGTGCGCAAATGAACTTAAGCATTGATGGAATTAATGTCATTCCAACCACCCTCCTAACCTCATTTCCCACCCGAATTCCTAAACAAAATTCTATCTAAACATAAAACATAAAACATAAACATGGTACTAATTATATCTTTCACAATTGACTATCCTATTTGAAACAATTGTGTATTGTGTTTAAATATTGTTGTAGGTATGAATTTGGATTGTTGATCTTGATCAAAATGGGAAAAAAAAAGTGTTGAAGTAAAATATCTTCTAGGAATCAAAGCAACACCGAAGAAATAAGAGAGAAAGATAGAAAAAGAAAGAGGAAAAAAAGAGCAATCTTGAGAGGAAAAGAAGAAATTAAATGTTATTTCTAACATTATTAGTATAATTTATTTTTAAGTTATGCAATTTCATATTCATAAATATAATTTTATTTTCCTAGTGATCTAGTTCATATAATTTCATATTAGTATATTCATATAATTTCATATTGCATAATATATTCAATTTCATAGTGTTTTAGTTCATAATATATA
>LPNX011197334.1:175799-198173 GCA_001517045.1 Pseudotsuga menziesii | reverse complement strand
GAAATTCTATTGGTTCTTGAATTCCAACTCACAAAAACTTATTTTGGCACGTTTTCTTATAAGGCCCATTTTAGACCCCAAATTTCCTCTAATGATCACACTTTCTGACGTGTGCGTGTGCATCCTTGAAGAGTGTAGGCCAGTAATAACCAGCTCTGAGGACCTTGTGGGCTATAGTGTCCCCTGAATAATGTCCCCCGGCCGGACCATCATGCAATTCAGACATTACTTTCTTAGCATCTTCTTTCTCCAAGCATATCAGAAGGACTCCATCGTAGTTTTTCCTGAATAGTATTCCTTCAACAAGTTGATAGGATGCTGATTTAAGATGCAACGCTCTTCTTTGCTTGGAATTCCAATGTTCTGGAAGAATCCTTGACTGTAAGTAATGTACAAGGTCTCTATACCAAGACTCAAGTGTTGTAAACAAAGGGCATACATCCATTACATGTAATTCAACATCATCTTCCCAGGCTTGTTCTTCATTGTTCCCACTTGTAGTCATCAATTTGCATAACCCTTGACCTTTAACTATAGAGGCTGGCTTGAATTCAAGATCATACTCTTGAAGAGTTGTTACCCAGTTGCCCCTCCTTTCTCCTAACTCTTTCTGTATGAGAAGGGATCTTACAGCTCGGTAGGGGACTATTACCTTGGTTCGATTCTTTAATATATAAGGCCTGAATTGCTTCACTGCCTTAAACACTACATAAGCTTGCTTATCAATGGCCGGGTAATTTAACTCAGCCCCCTGTAGACTATTACTCATAAAGGCGATTCGGAATTCATCCCCCCCATCTTCCTTTTGCGTGAGTACAGCTGCCAACGAATCATCGGATGCAAATGTATACATAATAAATTCTTTATCAAAGTCGGGGCTTTTCAAGGAGGGATCGTGTGCAACAACAGTTTTAATTTTGCTGAACGCGTCCTTCTCAATATCATTCCACTTAAATTTTGCATTTTGTTTGACCATCTGCTGTAGTGGTTTGACGGTCTGAGCGAAATCAGGCACAAACCTTCGTACAAAATTTATGGTTCCCATAAACGATTGCATTCCTTTTTTATTATGGGGCATGGGAATTTGTTCAATGGCCTTAATTATTTCTGGGTCTATAGATATACCCTTCTTTGAAACTATGTGCCCCAGTAACTTGCCCTCAGTGACGGCGAACATGCACTTCTTAGGATTGAGGGAGATGCCATATTTCCAATAGCGTTCGAAAATTTGCTTTAGGTGAAAAGTGTGTTCTCCTCTTTTCTTCGAGAATATTGTAATGTCATCAAGGTACACCACAGCGCTTCGTCCAATTAGTCCGCGGAAAGCTATGTCCATATCTCTCTGAAATGTCGCTCCAGCATTAATCAGTCCAAATGGCATCCTTCTATAGGCAAAAGTTCCCCATTTTGTCCTGAACGTTGTCTTTAATCTGTCTTCTTCGGCTACCAACACTTGATTGTAGCCAGAGAACTCGTCTAATAATGAAAACAGTTCAGAACCTGAAACCATTTGTAGCAGCTGCTCCATGGGTGGCACAGGATAGTTATCTTTATCCGATATGCGGTTTAAGTTCCTGAAATCCACACACAGTCTGATTTCTCCTGACTTCTTTCTAACCGGTACCAGATTTGATACCCACTCAGAGTGTCTAACTTTAAAAATGATTCTAGCATCCAACAATTTCTTTACCTCACTCTGAATCAGTGGTTCCAGTTTTGGATGCATTTTCCTCAAGGGCTGCTGATATGGCTTGACTCCCGCCTTGATGGGAATAATGTGCTTGATGATGTTGGTATCGTATGTCGTTAACTCTTGGTACGTCCAGGAAAAGACATCTTTGTATTGTTTAAATAGACTGATGAAATTGTCTCTTTCTGTCGGAAAACAACATTTGCCGAGATTCACGAACTTAGGTGCCATTTCAGTCCCCAAATTTATCAGCTCGAACAGTAGAGTTGAGCTGTGAGTCTTCACGTTGGTGGGTCTCCTAAACTTTTCATTCAAGTCAAACATCTTTTCTAACGTTATGACCCCTTTAGGGATGAAATTATCAAATTTCATCTCGGCCTGGTGTTCTTCATCATCAATAATCGCTCCTTTGAATACCTCGTCATTTGTTAAAAATTCTATAATTTGCTGGTCATCATCGAACACACACATGTTGGTAATCATATCAGGTACTGAAGGCCTGAAAAGCAATTCAACAGTACATCGATTATTTGAGGGTACAAGCCTAGCGGCCGAAGTAGCTAATAAGTCAGCTGCTGCGTTTTTTATTCTTGGGATTGAAATAATGTTGAATGCATTAAAACATTTAAGAAGGTCCCATACCTCATTCTGGTAAGCTTTTAAGTGAGGAGAAACACAGTGGATTTGATTCCGGATTTGTTTCACAATAATTTCAGAATCCCCAAAAACTTTTAAATTACTTACCTTCAAGTCAATCGCTTTCTTGAGTCCCTGCACCAGTGCTTCATACTCAGCTATATTATTAGTACATTCAAACTCTAATCTACATGAAAGGAAATGTTTATTCTTCTGTGGGTCAATTAGGACACAGCCAGCCCCTGACCCTTCTAATGTCTTAGAGCCATCGAAAAATAAAGTCCAAAAATAATTAACTACTGAAAATGAATCTACTCCTACTGCTAAGTCTACTATTTTACAATCAATCTCGCCAGCCTGCGAGAATCGAAGGAGATCAGGCTGGGTATCAGATGGGTTTCCAGCTTCTTCTGCTTGATAATTCCCTAGTTCCAACTCAAGAAAATAATTTCCCAATACAGAATCCACAGGTATATTCTTCTCATCCAGTTGGGTAACATTGTACTTCATGTGGGGTTCTCTTAGAATCTTGATCTGGTTTGCACTCCCCTTGTATGGCAACCACAGGTGCGACCAATCTGAAGCGAAATATCCATTTAATTTGGCTAACAAATATCTACTCAGGACCAGAACATAAGCGTTTGGTATATCAGCCACTATGATGTTAATAACTTGGCATAATTTGTCATTGGATGCCAGACAGATTAGGACGTCTTTCATCTCACCAATTACCTTAACGTTTGTCCTATCCAACTGAACCACCCTCCACATGGTTGGCTTTGGCTGCCCATTTATCTTCTTACATACTGATATGGGAATGACATTAATGGACGCCCCCGAATCTACCAGACAATTGTGCACGTTATGATTAAAAATTTCAAACGTTAGGAGGAAAGGTAGATGCTTAGCTTTAGACTCACCTCCAACGCTGGTTTCTCCAATTTCTTCTTCATCCTGAGGTTGATTGTCAGTGGGCAGCTTGTCATCTGATGCTTCAATTGCTTACAACAATCTCTCTTTTTGATGCGGCACTTTGCACATTTCGAATAGTGGAACATTCGCTTTTACCTTTTTCAAATACTCCACAATGTCATAATTCATCGGCTGTCCAATTGGATGTGGTTTGTCAGCATTTCCTTCACTTGGCTTGGCTGTTGTATCATCCTGTCTAGGACTTTGGCTCATAATCGTGAATTCTAGAATCTTATCAGCCAAGGCTTTATTTTGAAACTTATTCTTAACATTTCTATGCAGCCTTCTGATCTTTGGAAGAATAAGACTGTCGTCCTTAACCTCTCCTTGGCTTCTTGTGGCCATGTTGGTCTCCATAACGCCCTGGTATCCCTGAGTGTTTCCTTCTTCAACATCAAATAATGAGATTGAATTCCATAATGACAAGGTCTCCTTTTCCTGATCTTCATTAGACGTAGAGATAGAATTTTCTTTTCTTTCTTCATCTCCCTCTTCTGTTAACCTAGAATCCAGCATTTGATTCATCACTAGCGTCATAGAGTTTATCCATTGTGGACAATTTTTTTCAGAGTGTGGCTGTTGGTGGAAAGTGCAGAAATTATCCATGCCGACCTCTGTTAGATTCATGGATGTAGCATTGTGAGGAGGAGGACTAGAATGATCCTTATCCTCTCTTTTCTTATAATATGGCTTATAAAACCTTTGTGCCTCCTTTTCTTTTTCCATATCTATGATCTTGTTGGAAAGCTTCTGCATCATTTTGGCCATATTTTCCAGATCTGGCGACTTTTCTTCCTTAGGCTTAGAGAACAATAAGGCTTTTCTCCCCGCACCTTTCTCTCCTGATTGTTCTGGATAATCTTCAATACTTTCTCTTTCCACTTCCACCACTTCTGCCTCTTCATAGGTCTCTGTCAGAGTAGGCTTGGCCCTACCTTTCGCAAACATGGCCAAATCAGGACCCAAAGATAAAGTATAGTACTCAATCAGTACTTTTTCTGAAGGCTTATCTATTTCAGAGAAGTTCTTAAGATATGCTGCAAACCTTTGTGTGAAACTGTGCACTTTTTCCTTTTTCTCTTTCTTCAATACACATAGTCCTTTCATAAGGGCAGCATGAGTCTTTTGGGTCACATACTTACTTCTAAAAATCCTCTCAAAGGTGTTCCAGTCTGGAATCGAGTTAGCAGGCAACCCAAAATACCATGAAGCTGCAGCTCCTTTAAGTGTATGCAGGAAAAGTTGACATACTACATCTTCATGCTCCCCAGCCCTTAAACCCTCTATTACCAAGTAGAAACTCTGCAGATGATCATCCACTAGGATCTTCTCATTGTGGTCAAATTTAGGCAGCAATTTTTCGAAGGATTGGGGTAAGTCATGTAATGGAGGTGTTAGATTTAGAGGTGATATGGCTCTCCATGCAGGTGGTGGATTCGGTGGGTTGGTTTGCATTTACGCCAGCCATGAGTTAGGGTGGAGAGTGAGGGGGTGAACCAATAGGAGTTTGAGCAGGAGGACTGCAAGGGGTATCTGGGCCTTCTTGGTTCAAAGGTAATTCAACCTCCTATAGAGCAGTCTCTACAAGTTCTTCCCAGTCTCCAACCAACACTGAATCTTCTACTATAGGACGGTCTTTCTTCTTGTATTCTCTTCTAGGTAAGTCAGGGATAATTGGAAACCATCCAAGCTTCTTTACATATGCCTGGGTGTGTCTTCTTAGGTCGTTAACCACTTCGTTACCAACAACATATAGATGTTCTCTGTTTTCTTCCGGGATTGGATTATGGAACCCACTTCTTTCGGAACTGTCACCTGTGGAAAATTCTCGGGAAACGGGATTCCTCGGCCAGCCATGCACTGGCGGCCCTCCTTCTAGCGCCAAAACTGTTGAGGCCTGGAAATTCGCAAGAGACAACAGTAAAGGATTCTCCCCAATCAACGTTCCCAACTAGCCCGTTGACTGTTTGGTGTAGGGAATTCGTCCGGTTTGTGGTCCGGCTACCGTAGGTCAAACAACAAAACAAAGGTTTTACCGGTTGCAGCCCGGTCCACCGAGTTTTTTGTAATTTTTTGACTTAATGTATGATATGCAAGTGCCTAACTAACAATGAAGGGTGCTAGAGATGCGAAGAACAGTCACAATGTGATGCGCAGGTTCTTACCTCTCGTCTTAAGGTTCACAAGCACCTAAAACACATACAACATAACACAAAGTAAACTAACAACCTAAACTATCCCTAGGGAGCAGAATTATCATTCATTGGTGAGTAATACATTTTGTACGTGCATTATGAAGAGTTACAGATAGCTGATACTTCATTCAAGACACATTGAACAATTACCGATATTTAAACAACCAGATAGCTGATTATTTTATGAACAACATTTATTACTCATAGTGGAAGACATCCCAAAAAATACTGAATAACACTCAACAAGGACATAGGTCCAGGAAGTTAAATACTCTCACAGTAAATGAAACACGGCTGAAAATGAAATAGTTCCTCTTCAACATTATTAATTGAGTCGCATTGATACATTCCACATTTCACTCTCTCCAACAGGCAAAATTGTAGTTTCCTTTGCAAGACGAAGTAGTTCCTCTTACAAGTAAACATTTACAAAATTTTCCAGGGAAAAATCCCTATCTCATTCCTACTTTCAAATATTTAAACTATAATTACAGAGCGTTTCATTTTCCCAGGACGCATGATCTTTCATTTCCTCTAACGCTTCGCATTCCTTGTCTGTATGTAATCATGGACCACTTGGTAACTGATGAATTCTTGGGCTCGCGCCATTATAGCTCTGAGTTTTGTCTTCTACTCCCTTGGTTCTCCTAGCGATCCCTCCGGTTTCACTTATATTCTTGCCAAACGGTCCGTCTTTCTCAGCACCATGGTAGAGTACTTAATCTCCTCAAACCCGCCTGTCATCAATCGATCAGCATCATTCAAAATAGCAAATATTATTGATTAAACAACTATTCCACAAGGAAATGGCAAGGCGCACCATCTACAGGCTTGACAAACCTAGCCTACGGCAGTCAACAGGAAACGCATTGGTGGGAAAACTTAAAATCGGCAATCGGGAGGAAATAACATCGGAGGCCAAGGGGCTTTCCCAGCCGCAATGGCGGAAGAAACCCAAATCACGGACAAGCGACATGCGTGCGAGAGAGGCTTTAATCGGAAGTCAGAAGGATTTGAACTTCGGAAACCAAAATACTTGGAGAGCCGCAACGGCGGAAAAGAGAAAACTAAAGCCATGCGATGTAAGTCGGACGTCGGACGGATTTGTGTTTCGGAAGACAAAATGCTTTTCCATCTGCAACGGCGGACGAGACACGACTTCATGCCCACGACCAAACAGGTTAAAACGCATCAGCCATTGGCGCTTTCACACTTCGGAAGCTAAATTGCTTTAGGAGCCGCAATGGCAGACGGGAAATGGTTTGAACTTCCGATCAAAACAACGAAAAAACTAAGTGCTTCAGTTAACTTCAAACATCCAATAGTTGCGACCTCAATAGAGACAACTGGTTTGATCAATAAACAAAACAATCTTAACAGCTAGGGCTCGCCATAAACTTCAGCGCAATAAAAAACCAGACCTTGGTCAAGAGTCAAGCTTTGTATTCATTTAAAGATTGAAACACATGCCAAGAACTCCAAGGTTTCAAATATTAAAACAAAATGATGAGGAGGGGTCCCGAATTTAAGAAAATTGGGGAAAAAATTTGCAGCTACAACAAATCCCTCACCTTCTTCGCTTGATGTGTCCTCTCCCTTTTCTCCCTCTTCACGTGTTGAAAGTTGTATTACTAGTATTCATGTGGATAAGAAGAAGGAGAAGAAGAAACACAAACAAAAAACAAGTCTGAACCAATTACTCCTCCAAGTGTGGAGAATGTCGATCTACACACCCAAAAACTGCATAACCCAAAATTCCCTTATAGGATTTGCAAGGGTGAGCACCTTCTGAAAGATTATCGTGGTCTAGCCCTGGTTTTAGATGAATGGTCTAAGGTTTCTTGGAAACCAGTGTCATCATCCTCTGGTCATCATAATGATGATACCCCTCAACCGGTGACTATGTTGTTAAGATTCAGAAGGGTAACGTCATAAATCCTTGCTTTCTCTGTAAGGACGTGCACTTTACTTACCTTTGTCCTCTCATGGATTAAGCTTCTAAGTGGTTCGAAGATATTATTGTTCATCTTCAACGGCTTCCAACATGTTATCATAATTTGTTTCTTAAACCCCCAATGGCCCGACCAAGTGGTCGATTTGGTTTCATCTATGATCGATCCCACTCTTCCTTCCAAGAGTGAATTCCAAGTGGTCAATTCGATTTCATTCATGGTTTATCCCACTCTTCCTTTGGAGAGTGCAATTAAAGTGGTAGATTCGATGTCATCTCCACCCGATTCCACTCTTTCATCAAAAAGTGTTAAGATTGAAGTAGTTTCTTAGAAACAGACTTCGTCTTGTCCCTCTCTTCTAGTTGAGAGTGAATTGAAACCTGCTAAAGTTTTCATAGTTAGTTTTGATTGTTCTATGCAAGAGGAAATTTTGTCTCTTTCGATAGAATCTTCTCCAAGTAATGAGGTTATTTCCTTTGACTTGAGTAACCTAACAGAGTCCCGTCTTTATTTCATTGTTCATTTCCAGATAGTTGTGCAATTTATCGCTAGGAGAATGCTTCACACTATTGTTGATCAAGGGGTTTATGTTAGTATTATATCCTGAAATGTTTGGCAAGCTTTAGGTTCTCCTGAGATTGTGCTAGCCACAGATCATATACTGGATTTTAATCGAAGACATATTGCACCTTTAAGGATCCTTCCTCATTTTCCTATTAGTAATCAAACATCCCTGAATGTTCCACATGTTCTTGTGGTTCCCCCCCCTTCTTCTAGTTATCTTCTTCCTATGTCACCTTGAGAAATTTTTACTTTTGGTTTCAAGCTCGTTAAAAAATAAAACTAACCTTGAGAAAAGTTCATTTTTCGTGTCAAGCTCGTTAAAAATGAAACATAATTTTCCATTGTGTCAAGCCTTGAACCTTCATTTCATCTTCTTGTATAACTTGATCCTCTTTCTTCAACTTTTTTTGGTGAACATTTTCCTAGTATTAATCGTGAATTTAGTTGTATGACGAATAGAGTAGGCAGAAAAAATGAATCCAACCTCTTTACATTATGTTGGAGTTAAGCTACTTGATAGTTATACTGGGGGAAAGTACCAACCACTAGACATCATGTTGGGAAAATACCCCTCAATGGAACTCATTTTGAGCATACTTTCTTTTAGTTTCAAGCTTGGTAAACCATGAAAAGACCCTTTGCGCATAGTTCATTGTCTATGTCAAGCTCGTTAAAAAATGAGGCATATACCTTGAACATTATTTCAATCGATCTTTGAGCTCGTTAAAAACAGTAATGTGGTGTTGAGATTACTTTTCATTTTTCGTGCTTTGGTTAAAACAAGAAAACTAGTTTGAGCTTACCTTATCGCTTTTTCATGCTTTAGATTAAAACATGAAAAGGGTTCCAATTTCCTTTTATACCTTCGGCTTGCTCGTTAAAAACTTAGTGAGGAGGTATCGAGTGTACTTTTATTTTTTTTAGACTCATTAAAATTGGATTATGAAAAAATAAACCCTAATAGAGTCCTCTTTAAGATCTTTTCTGACACTTAAAATGTGAAAATATTGTTGTGTGAACTTGCCTTCTTCACACTCATAAAAGTACCTGAAGATTCGTCTTCCTGGTGATATTTTACCCCTTTTTCGGACTAGGGGGAACTACTTAGGAAAAAGGTACACTCCATCCAATCATGACTGGAAGAGTTCTCCTGGGCATTATTTTATACTTTTTCGTGCCTCGGGGATTGGATTTATGAAATAAGTCCATTCTAGAGTCTTCCTAGTCATTTCAAACTCTCTAAACATGAAACAACGAATGAGTTTTCTTTCATCGGACTAAAAAAATCAAATGATTAAGGACCCTCTTTTGTGAATGAACCCCTCCTTTCTTAGGTTCATAAAACATATGAGAATGGACTCATCGCTTGATGAGATACAACGACTATTTTTGACCCTCTTTGAACTCGTAAAAACGAAAAGAGGAACTCATCAATCATGATGTAGAAATTAAGAGAAAGGAAATACATTTCATTTGCAATAAATGGAAGTTATTAGTCACTTTTGAACATGGCATTTTTATGCATTTAATTCAATCAATTGGGTATTCATATTGATTCCCAGTCAATCAACTTTCATGATTCATGTCAACTCCTTTGAGTGTTTCAAAAAATGCATCATCCATTGTTACATTATGTCTTGGTTTCTTCCTTGTCAAGTCAATGCTTCCAAGTCTTTGGTCGTGCCGCCCAATGTTCAAAGGGAAATTGTCTTGAGATTTTACACCTATAGTCAAAACAACTTTTTGTGTCAGTTACTTTTGAGACAGTCCTATGGTTACATGATACTCAAATTCAAGACTTTTGTTCCGAGTTTCATTTCGTTAATGTGGGAATCATTATGGACCTCCTTCAATGATACTATTCCTGTTGACTTCATCTCATCATCCAGGAATCAGTCTTAGAAACAAAAAGAAGTACATTGAGATTTGTATGCCTTAATGAAAGATTCTCTCGCTTTCGACATAGGTTCACATAATTTACCTTTGATAAAAATATTTGACTGAGTGTTCGACATCAGATCATCTATTCACACTTAGGATATTGTACTATGGTACCTTGGGAATCATTGACATCAATGGTGATTTCCCTCGTACTTATTATAGGTTCTCATCATTGACCGGTAATCAAGTGGTTTCTACTGTGTTCGACATCAAGACATTGTAATCACATGGATACAATCGTACTTTGTGGAAGATGAGACGAATACCCTGGGTATCTATTAAGCACTCATTTCTTTTCCCAGGTTGAGATGGAGTATTTTGTATGAGTCCTAGCATGGATACACATTTTTATGTTTGGTTGTGCTCAAATTTGTGTCTGTATGACATAGATCTACATTGTATGTCTAGTATCTATGTCCAAATTTGAGTCTTCTTCAAAAGGATCTACGTTGCATTTTAGTAGCCATGACTTTATGTATCTCACATGGATCTATGTTATAGTGGTCAGCATCCATATTGTGATTCATTTGGGACATGTATCAAAATGTAAAAGGTGCTGCAGAAAGTTTGTGATAGTTGAGAAGTTCTGACCATAGGACCTTTTCCTCGGGACTACAGCTTCTTCTATCAAAGTATTTTTCCTATCGTTTCCCTCTATACATCATAATTTGGGGGGGGGGGGTTTGTTACACCTAAATATCATCACCATCATGTCATGAGATAGGTATTCCCTTGTCTTCTCCAATCCCTCTTCACCAAAAGTGTGGTGCTTAAATTTTAAAGGAAAAAAGGAAGCTTCGAGAGGATTCTCGAAGCTTACCTATGTGGAGCCTCATCCCTATGGTTTAGGAATGTTTGGAGCTCGAGATACTTCATTTTTGGATCTCCCTTCCACCCCATCCACCATTTCCTCAACCATCCCTATCCTCCCATGCCTATAAATACTAGCTCATCCCCCATGGGAGAGAAGGAGGAATAATTGTGTTGAACACCCAAACTTTGTCAAAATAATTCTTGAGCTATTGGAGGCAAGGTGAAGTTAGAGGAAAGGAGCCATTGGAAGGAACTCTCAACACCAAGGCCTAAAGGTTGTAGTCTCTCCAATAATTTCTAATAAAAAATTTATTTTCTTTCCCATATTTACTCTATCATTTGTATGTATTTCTTGATTCCTTGGTCATCAGCATAGATCTAGTTGATTATCTTGTATGCTATCATCTTTCTCTTGTTGTCTTCAATCTTTTATAGGTTCTTCTGCGGTAGTAGAGGAGAAATATTCAAGGATAGCGAGGACATCCTTTAAGATAATTATTGATGCATTATATTCAAGTAATGAACCAAATATAAGGAAAGTTTAACATTTGGGTTTGTGTTTTGTTCTAGACCTGTATCATTCAGATTTAGGGAAACAACTCATGTCCGTAGGAGGTGAGAATTTCCAGCATAGATCTAGTTGATTATCTTTTATGCTATCATCTTTCACTTGTTGTCTTCAATCTTTTATAGGTTCTTCTGCGGTAGTAGAGGAGAAATATTCAAGGATAGCGAGGACATCCTTTAGGATAATTATTGATGCATTATATTCAAGTAATGAACCAAATCTAAGGAAAGTTTAACATTTGGGTTTGTGTTTTGTTCTAGACCTGTATCATTCAGATTTAGGGAAACAACTCATGTCCGTAGGAGGTGAGAATTTCCAGCAACATTTGCAGAGATGATGCAACATTTTTAAAACCGAATTTTCATGCTTGATATATCGATCCAACCAAACACATTCAATCAATTGTTTAGTCAACCATATATTCCTCTTTCTAAAATGTTCAATACTTGGACTCGAAGAGGTATTCGATTGATCATGCATGACAAACTTGCCTTCAAATTCGTTATGTGGGGGGATGAGCAAAGTGTCGGCAATGAATGGTTTTAACATGATTTGGAATTCTAGGACAATAGTGAGATTCAATAGATTGGGAATCTTCTTGCAAAGATGAAGAAATGGATGAAGATATTTGAACAGAGGCAAGCTCAGTAGGTATGTTAACAACAGATTCGACCTTCTTCCCTTTTGTAGCCATACTATAGTAAACCTACGAGTAGAAGGATTTATGCCAGCAGGATAATTCCCCAATTCTATTTGTTTTTTACCACTATCAAATCGAGAGCACTTTGGTCAACCTTCTAACCCTGATGTTTCTTAGCATTGGGCCTCCCTCCTTTCTTACGGGTTTTTTATTCTTTTTTCATATCCTAACTAGGGGGACTAAAATATTGTACTCCAATATAATTCTAACTTTTTTCAACACGTGCATAGGATTCTTTATCAAGAGTGTTAGCGATAAGGGATACTTCCACTTGGCTCATTAGAGGAAGAATAACATGGGAATTGGAAAATTCATATAAAAAATGACCCATGTTTGATTTTGTTTATTCAATTATGTTGAAACCAAGGTCTTAATAAGACGGCAATGATATAATATATGGGTAGGGTTTTCCACATTATTCTGAACTTGGGAGTCCATTTTCCCCAAATTTTTCCATAAATAGAATGGAAAAATTATAAGCCTACCGAATTCAGAATGCGACAATAATCAGGAGTGACAAGATTTGAATGTGGAAAACCTGCCGTCACATGTGATGATCTTGGTAATGACCAGTAGGGGATCGATGAATTCTTATTTAATCCAGAACTTCAAATATCCTTTTTCACTGTTCACAAACAAAAAATCCATCTTAAAGACGAAAGCATAGCTCTAGCATGGAAGCTTGAATTTTTTAAACCAGCGTTCGTCGATTTGTAGATGTCCCCTGGCCTACACAACTGATACCCATGAAACTTGAAATACCAATGGACCTAACCTTTCCCTATGACCATCAAAATTGAGGGTGAATTGCAATTGAACGACATCATCATATCCTTGAAGAGAAGTTAATAAGGGATTCCACCCAGCTCCAACAAATAACTCACGATAGACTAGAAATTCAGGCATGGCCAACACCTGAGCATAGGAGTTCATTTCATGGTGATTTAGCATGGTGGCTACGTAGATGAAAGGTGCAGAACTAGGGTAACAAGAAAGTAAAGGCATGCAACAACCTGAAACTCCATTAAAAATCTTTATGAAACCCCCCATCAGGATGAGATAATGATATTTGGAACCCGTCCATCGAGGGAATGGTTAAATGAAATGGTTAACATGGTCTACGTAAGTTATATATATAAGGCTAGTGGTGAAAACACATCATTACCTTTTATGCTTGTAACCATGCATGTCCAAAGTGGAGTAAACTATGGCTTAAGGTGGATGCACATTAACATGATAGGATTACAATCGTATGTTCATGGATATTAGATTTTTGTCTTAAGAAAAATTATCATGGCACAAATTCCTTTCACCTATGAATAATACACAAACATTGAAAGAGGAAAACCTATTTAAAATGTAATTTATTGTATAAAATATTTCATTAATTAAACAATGATATAAAATAAAGTTTTCCATACTAATTTAATGTTTAATGATTGTCATAAAATGAACTATACTACATAGGTGGTTTTGATTATAAACCAAACAATTCATCTATATGATATTTAATAATCAACATTAAGCTAATCAAAATACATCAGAATAATGGCTTATAAAGTACAATATATGGATACTCAAAGTAAATCTCTGATTATTTCGTTATTTGTAAATTAAAATATACCTAGATTTTAACAATTATACCTCAATTAATGTTCTGAAGATTACTTTGGCATTCTAATTCACACAGTTTACTGATTTTCCAGTACCTTATCCAACACCCTATCCATCATTTATTCTTGTATTGTCTTATTTAACTACATAAATATTCTCAAGTTTGCAAAAGTGGAAGGCTGTTGCCATTATAATTAGAGAGACGTCGTAGGTAAAATTGCTTCATGGAAAAAACAACTTGTTGTTAATTTCAAACTTATGTTGGTTGGAGAAGGAAACTATGGTTATACAACCACTTTATTTATGATTTAAAACTTTTCTTCTTCATCCAACAAGTCCTTTGCGTAAGTCTATATTGATAATGATGTCTAACTTGTGATCATTCCTTTGGCTGCATGCAGAAAGAGGTAAGACAGAAGATACAAATTAGCATCTAAAATTAAAATGAAATTAAGAAGAACCTAGCAATATCACTCTTTTCTTTTTCCTATCATATAAATTCAAATCTCAATTTTTGGTGTGCAAATACAGGATTACTTCCTTTATTCATAAGAAATTCATCATAAAATAGTGTTCTCTAGTTAATTGAAAGAAACAAAGCATGAGTATTTCTAAATGGACTCGATAGAGTACCATTCATCCTGACCCAACTTCACATGATAATGCTCAAGTGAAAAAAACAACCTTCACAATCAAGCTAGTCAAATTACTAAATATAAGTACACTCTTGAGGCATAAACCTCATGTATAGTAAAGATCAGGAAGTAAAGGATCAAAGTGTCTTAAGATGATTATCCAATGGTTATTAAAGAATGTTAGTTTAATTGTAATTCAACCAAACATGTTCTCTTTTCAAATCCTACAAAAGTACATCATTCATACAACAAGTATATATGAAACATTATAATAAATATCAAAGTCAGAATCCACTTCCTGAGATCTTGTTCAGAACTATGATGGGGTAGATGTAATATCCAATAAATGTCTTCCCAAGGAAGAATGCCCCATTTCTAACAAGATTGTTCAGTACCTTGATGGGTTTTCCTAGTTATACAACGGGTCGGTACCCGCTGCCAACAGACCTATTCAGTATCCTAGTGGGTTAGCCTCTTACACCCTTTTTTCTATCAGAGGCTCTTATCCCAAATTTCACCTTAAAGATAAGATTTATAAATTTATTATGCATGGCTGAATGGGGGAGCAGCTCTAAAACCCTTGTGAGGAGTGGGATGGTATTAGGTTGGAAACTTTTCCTTGAAAAGTGCTTATAAAGTTTTGTTTGCATGAACACCTATCTCGTCTAGTCATATGAATATAAAAATATGAGATGACTGGAGTTATTCATATGTAACATGAAAATCCAATGGATAATAATCAAAAGAACCATCGGTCTTGACAACCATATTCGTATAATATTATTGTGGTTTCTTTTTTAATAGTAATTTAATGTCCTCACCTGCTAATACTTGTAAAAATGCATGTTCAATTAACTCTGAAGCTTACTTAAATTAGTTACCTGCACTTTGTGGTTCCCATAAGTGAGACCTCTTGAATTTTAAAGCAACTAATAAAAAAGGATCTAAATATTCAAACATATGTATGAACACAGAAAATAAGTCTGTATAAAAGAAATTAACTAAAAACGATAGGTCCCTTTATCTATAATGGGAGTATCTTCCTTTGATCTTTTACTTAACAAATCAGATAAAAAGAAATGTCTCGAGTATCTTTTAGAAAGTTAATAAGATTATTCCTTTATAGAAAAATCAACATTATATGAAAGAGAAAAGGACATGAAGTAACTTCCCTTTTGGAAACCTTGAGTTTTTATAAGGAAGAATACCTACAAAGATTTAAAAGGAACCTAATGAGTAAAATAAAAGCATGATTTTGTACATATATACAAAAATACTTTACTCGGAGATTATTCAAGAAAGATGATGGGATGAAGAAGTAACTTCTTCACCTACCAAATCCATTTTAGATTGACGAGTCAAATTATGAATGAACTCTTTCTTAGAAATAGGTTTATGGTATACCTTCATTTGGTGTTCATTTACCACAAATGTAACCTGTTCATCATCAATTGTTTTTTTTATTCTTACAGAACCATTACAAAAAATAGTTATGATTTCATATGGTCCAATCCACCTAGTTGTAAGTTTACCTTTAAAACTTTTGAATCTGGAGTCAAACAATTGGGCCCAATCACCCTCCTGAAAATATTTTTGCTTCAAAAGCTTGTCATGCCATTTATTCCTTTAATCTTGGATTACAAGGGTTTAATGCACAATGTCTTGTAGAATCTCATCAAGTTCATTAATTTGCATCAATCTTTGTTTATGTGCCTCATTCAAATTCATGCCTAATTGTGCAGCATTCCAGAAGGTATTCACTTGGAATTATATAGGAAGCAACACTTGTTTCTCGTAAACAATCTCATATGGAGTATTCCATGAGGTATTTCTCCATGTAGTCCTGTAAATAATACTTCAGGAATTATATCTTCCCAATCCTTAGGACACATTTGTATAGTCTTGATGAGGATAGCTTCGAGTACTTTATTTGTTGACTCCACCTGACCATTTTCTTCGAGATGGTATGCACCAGATTTGTAGTATATAATTCCATATTGCTTTGTGAATTCTTTCTTAGATTTGGAAACAAATTGTGTTCAATTGTTAGTCACAATCTCTTGAGGAACACCAAAACGAGTAAAAATTTCTTCATAAATAAATTCTATGATCGATTTTTCAGTGGTCCTAAGAAGAGCTTTTTCTTATACCCATTTGGTCACACAATCAGTACAGACTAATATGTATTTATTTTTCTGTGGCATAGGTAAGATTGGCCCAACACAGTGTAAACCCCACTTTTCAAATGGTTCTATTACCTAAGTTTGTAAGGTAATTTCATCAACATCTATGGGTCTTCCCATCCGTTGACAACTATCACAACCCTTTACATAATTTGTAGTGTTCTTGAAAAGCATGGGCCAGTAGTATCCTTGGTGTAGCACTTTGTATGTTGTACACTTATGTGAAAAATTACCTCCATAAGGCCCATCATGATAGGCTTGGAGGATATCATACATATCGTCTTCTCTTACACATTTTCTACTAATGATATATGGACTACTATGAAAAATATCATTGCACGCCCATGAATAATTGGCACTTTGTTGGATGATTCTTCTCTTTTCATGTGATGGTAAATGAACTGGTACCTACCTATAAAAAAATAGTTAGTTATGTCTGCAAACCATGGTACTTTAACAAAAACAAAAGAAAACATGTTTGTGAGGAAAAGTATCATCTACAGGAATATTATTATCATCATGAGTTATTCAAGAAAGAAAGTCTACATCCATATTTTATATCCATGGTTGATTAATAATGGTAATGTTAAATTCTTGTAGCAACAAGAGACATCGAGTAACTATGCCACTAGTTATATATTTATTCATTAAAAATATGATAACAGAATGACCAGTATGAACAAAAACATAATGTCTAGTAATGTAATGTCTAAAATTATTAATAGCATGAACTACTGGTAATAATTATTTTTCAGTCACAGTGTAGTTCAATTCTATTGATGTTAATTTTTTGCTAATAAAATAAATGGCGTAGTAATATTGAGTTTCCTTTTGTCCAAGAACTCTCCCCAGGGAAACATCATATGCATCGGTGTATATATGAAAAGGAAGGGACCAGTTTGGCCCCCTAAGAACTGGTGTTGAGGACAATTCTTCCTTAAGAGTTTTGAAAGCTATTTGACAATATTGATCCCAACGAAAATCAACATCTTTGGCCAATAATTTGAATAATGGGGCTGATATATTCATAAATTTTTTAATGAATCTACGGTAGTAAACTGCATTTCCCCCAAAACTACTAACCTCCCTTTGTGTATTTGGTGGAGGAATACTGGTAATAATTTCTATTTTTCCAGGATCTACTTTAAGACCTTTGGACAAAATATGGTGTCCAATAAAAATGACCTTAGTTAATAGCATCTTACACTTTTCATAACTCAAAGCAAGATTTGTTTCCTAGCACATGATTAGTACTTTTTCCAAATTGTCAGGGGATTCTTTAAAATCATTCCAATATGCTCTAAAATCATCCTTATAGACTTCCACACAATCATGAATAAGGTCAACTAAAATTCCCAAAATTTCCCTTTGGAAAGTAGCAGGGGCATTACTCAACCCAAAAGGAAACACCTTGTAATCTTATGTCCCCCATGGGTAAGTAAAAGTAGTTTTATACTAGTCTTCAGGGGCTATCCTAATATGATTATACCCACTATATCCATCAAGAAATGAAGAATATTGTTTTCCAGACAGAGTGTCCAAGACCTGATCTATAAATGGGAAGGGGGAATAGTATCTCCAACTTGCTTTATTAAGTTCTTGAAAATCGACACATATTCTCCATTTCCCTCTCTTTTTAGGTACAACCACCAAAGGATAGGCCCATTTACTCTCATAAATGGGATAAATGAAATCTGCATCAAGTAATTTTTGAAGCTCATCTTTCACAATATATTTAAGATCAAGGTTCATTCTCCTTTGGGGTTGTTTTACATGCCTAATGTTATCCTAAGTGTAAATATGATGTATACATGTGTCATGGTGTGTTCCCCTCATATTTGTATAAGTCCAAGAAAATGCTCTTGACATAGCTTGTAATACATGGACTAACTGGTCTTATTGGTCTTGACTTAGTTTGACACTAATAATTAAAGACTTTCCAGGACTGATTTCAATTGGGATAGTAAAAGATTCAACTTTATCATCTACAAATAGAACTATAGATGGTGATATATTTGATGGGTCATACTGTTCTTGAAAATCCTTAGTGAGGAAATAATCAAATTCAGAAAAAGACTGAGGAAATTCAATACTAGTGGTGGCATAAATAAATTGGTCTCAAATGGTATCTTCAGTTTGGCCTTTTATCCCCCTAGATTGACTAATTGGCAGTAAAGGTTGTTCAATATTGTCATCCCCATAAGGAATTTCTAACTTCCATAACATATTTTCTTTTACAGGTTGAGCTAGTGAATACATAGTAAGGTTCTGTTGATAAGTACCATTTGAGATATTTAAGATAACCTATCTACAAACTATAAAAGCCTTACCAATTTCCAACCAAAGTCTTCCTAAAATAACATGATGTTCTTTGGTATGGTATTTGGTTTGAAGAACCAAGAAACCCATCAATCTTCCAAGGAGGTTACAATAAAAATAATATCATCTAGTGCCACCACAGGTTTTACCATACTCTTATAAAGCAGTTCCAAAATTGTGGGAGTAGGTATGAGCAAATTATGCAATTGTAATGACTGCAGAGTAGTCATGGATATAATATTGATCACTTCCCCCAAATCAATTAAATCATTATCTATGGGAATATTATTAATGGAAACAGATAAAAAAAAAATTCATGGATTTGCAAATTTTGGAACTAAAGGCTAGTCTGCTATATAATCAGACAACTGGCCTAGAGAATGTATGGTTAATGGATCCTTCTATTTTCGTCCATGATTCTTCAAACATAGCTCCCTTATCATTTTTGAATAAATTGGAACATCTCTGATAGCTTGAAGTAAGAAAATTCGAACACAAATATTCCTTAATTGGTTTTCGAAATCAAACTACGAACACGCTATAGGTTTTTCTATTGAAAGCCTCTCTAGATATTGAGAGGTATTGGACATCAATGGTTGTATTGTTTGCTGAGTTTCAGGTATTTGAGGATTACTCAAATCATTAGAAATTTCTTCCTCTACTCGACTCTCCTCTTAAGCATTTTCTTCCTCAAACTCTTCTTCAATAATAACAACAGGTGGTGTGTTGTTTAAATTTCTCTCATACATGAGTTGAATGTCCTGAATTGGAATCACATTTATAGAAAACATTGGAGAATTTTTTATCTTAGCATTGTTAAGGGGATGAGAAACCCTATTATTTGGATTTGGATTAGGTTGGGTAGGGATTAATGTTGGCTAAGGAGGGTTTGAGTTATGGTACCGCTGGATAATTTGTGGAATGTGTGGAGCAAGCAATGATGGTGGAGTAAAACTACGTAAGAGTTGTTGCATATTGGCTGGGTATGGAGAGTAGGTAGGAGGAGCATGCAATGGTATTGGTGATTTTATACCTCCATAAATGTTTTTCCTCCATCCTTGTTTGCAAGGCTGGTTTTGCACAGGTTGCGGTGGTCAATTATGCCACATATGTGGATTCCAATTGGGTTGAGGTGGTTACATTGGGTAATAATATGCTGGATTTTGATATTCAGGTTTTGAATACATATTTTGAGGTTGGGGTAGCCATGGAATTCTTGGTACGTAGGATTGATGAACTGGTTCATTACTTATTTTATAGAGGGCTTGTAATTCTAGTAATGAAGGACAGTTCTTTGTGGGTTCTTTGTCAGTACACATAGCACAAATAGAAACATTGTTGAGAGGACATTCCTTGAGAGGATGTCCCTTTCTACACTTAGGGAAAAATATATGTAATGATGTGGTGTCTTCTTCTTCTTGCCTCTTTTTAGTTTCTAAAACATCCAATTGAGAGCTTAGAGTACCTGAGATATTTTTTTTGAAATTTTCTAAAAGGTTCCCTATCTCCATTCTAGTGACACCACTAGTATTAACTGATTTAGAGGCTCGAGGAAAACCATCCCTCACATTTTTCCCAGTCTTAGCTTTGCTACGACAATATTTCTTTCATAATTCACTAATTTCATCAAATGATTTATGATAGATATCACCTGAAGACATGATGTTGAGAATTTCTATATATTCTTCTGAAATTTCTTCCAGGAAGAGTGTTCTACAACATCTTCTTGGAGGGTATTGTATTCAGATTTCTAAAGAATATAATTAAACCACTCTATAAATTCTTCCATGCTTTATTCCTCATGTTTTTGCATTTGAAAAATGTCATGATTTGCATCCTTGGATCTACAGTAATCCTGATACTTCTTAAGAAAATAAGTTTTCATTTCTTCCCATGTCCTTGCGGCTATATTCTCCTAACCCCATAAACAAGTGAAGTGCAGCATATTTGAGAGTAGCAGTGAATAATTTGAGTTTCTAGGCATCATGAAGGTGATTATAGATTCTACATAATATGTCAAATCCAAACATAAAGGTATATGAATCTTTGGTACTACTTTTATAAAAGACAGGTAACGAGGATAAGGATATATTTTTCACATTGACATTTTGTATGAGATCCAAAATTATAAATCCAAAAGTTGTCTCAGCCTTTCCTTCCTGTTCTACTTCATCCCCACGCCCCTCCATTGCAAGTGGATTACCAAACTGAGTGTATCTTATCCTACCTTCCCTTAAAGATGATGTTAGATCCCACCATTCTACTACAGGTCTTGTTTGAAGAAATGCATTTCCTATAGTTTTCTTAGGTGGACTTAATGTGGACTCTAATTGAGAAACGACTGAATATTATGTAGTTACAAATAGTGCATTAATTTTTTCCACATCCTCTACATCTACTAGGTTGGGATCCTCTCTTATAGGTAAAATTTTAACACTTTCTGATGACTCAGGTAGCAATAAGAGTTCCTTTTGAGTTAATTCAGTTTCTATCGCAGTAGAATTTGATTTTATTGTTTCTCCTACTCGTTGTCATAAAATTTCATGTTTATTATTCCCTTTTTTAATCTGTGTAACTTTCCCTAGGATTTCTTAATGATGCATTTTTATCACCAAAATTATCAAAATTTTAAGAACTAGTTTTTGTATATCTACCTCTACTATCTCGAGGTCACCTCAAAATTATCTATTTATTCAATGAAAAAAACCAAAAAAGTGTAACATATCTAACAAATTAAACCAAAAACTCCTATGCTACAAATGGAGTTGAAGGAACCTGTTATAACAGATGTGCATGTTCTTACCTCTTGTCTTACCACCCCTTCTCCTCCTTCTGCAGAAAACTAACCACACCAAATAAGACATCTAAAATATTAGTAGAAAGAAATCCAGACACTTTCTTACCTTTGAGTAACTCCCCAGTAATGATTCCAAAATTTCTAGGCAAAATATATAACTAATTAATTTACCTTGAATTAAATTATCAACCAAAGCTTAGAGATGCTATACCACATATGCAAAGTAAGAAAAATTTGGTAATAAAGCTAAATATTCCCATAATAGTTTCAAATAACCATGATACAATCCCAATCTATTCTAACCAACTTCTATAGGGTCACAAACCACGAGACCACTACTCACTCAACAATAAACAAGGAAATCTATCCAAACTACAAAAGCATTCATTTACCATACCAAAGTTTAACCATGTAAATTCAAATCAACTATTCTTTGTAATTGAAAATCAAAACAAAAATTTTGTGCTCACAATGCTAGGTTCAAGTAGTCTTAAACAAGTTCTTAAAAGACAATCAAATTTTATCCAACAACAAATGTCAAGTTCTTGGTAACTAAACTCACTCTGCTCCTATTTACGTAATGCAAAGGATCTAGTATTATTTCAGTATTCACAATCAAACAACCAGAACTTATACTTGTAACAAATCAATATGATATTTTAAAGAGTTCCACACATAATCATAATCATCAAAATGGGAAAGCAACCTTCAGATCTAAAATCTAAGATAAAGAAGAGATGTTAATCCTTATGAGTCAGTGTTTCCTTCAAATTTAAACAAAACAAAACTACCTGG